>VWPU01011404.1:167-23639 GCA_013398955.1 Callaeas wilsoni
GGAAGAGGGACCGGGCAGAGGGACCGGGGACCGGGCAGCGGGCAGCGGGACCGGCACCGGGCACTGGCACTGGGCAGAAGGACCGGGCAGAGGGACCGGGGACCGGGCAGCGGGCAGCGGGCAGCGGCACCAGCGACACCGAGCATCGGCACCGGGCAGCGGGCATCAGACGGCAGCACCGAGCATCGGAACTGGCACCGGCACAGGGCAGCGGGCATCAGAGAGCGGCACCGGGCAGCGGCACCGGGCAGCGGGCCGGGCTCTCCCCTGTCACAAACCTAACACATCAAGCCCCCGGCCGGAGCCCCTTCCCGAGGGCAGGCCCCGCCGCGCCGCGCAGGCGGCAGCACAGCTTTGGTGCGGTGCGCGACCCTCGTGTCTGCAGCCGCATCCACACCCGTCAGGTTTGCGCCTACCTGGAGAGGCGCTGGTCTGTGTTATGTAAAAAGGAAGTATGCAGAGTAATAAGGGGGAAAGAGGGGAAAAAAGAATAAGGGGAAAAAAAGGAAAAAGAAGGGGGGAAAAGAGAGGGAAAAGAAAGGCGGGGGAAAAGGGGAAAGAAGAAAAGAAAAAAACAGAGAAAAACTAGAGGAAATAAAGAAAAACGAGAAAAAAGTACAGTATGAAGAAAATAACATTTAAAAAAAAAAGAAGAAAAAATGAAAGAAAAAGAGAAGGAAAGAGAAGTCAGAGTGCAGTCACACCAAATCCACTTGTTGGAAAATATACCAAGTTTAAAATATTTTATGCAACTTTAGTCAGGGGTTTTGTTCGCCTTTGCCCCGGGGGAAAGGAATTTTAAGTTTCTTTCCAAAGGACTGTTTCAGCACTCAAGGCGTGATGAGCTTAACATCTCATCAGACTGGGAGTAGCACAGAAGATACACAAAAGATAACGACCATTAACGACCATCGACCCCAAACATCGCTCCTGGCATGGTCAGCGACACCTGGTACGGAAAAGGCAATAAGAGAACCAAGGAACGAGGACCACATTAGCATCCGAGGCGATGAAATCCATAACCAGCAAGAAACCGAATACTAAAAACTGTGTAACTTGGGACAAATGATCATTGAACCAATGGATTTCTATAAGTTTTGACTTTATAAGTATTTGAAAAATCTAGAGAAGAGCGATGTGTCATGGAATGATTCTCTCTACACACCTAGGCTATGTGTGGCTGAAATGATTTCTGCTGCACATCCTGGCCAGAACAACATCATGGCCAGAATAAGGGAATGCCTTCATTCTCTAACACTAAAACTGTTGTTGGAGAGTTTTTGTTTTTCCTGCAGTTTTGGTAACGCCAAAAAAGAGCCAGCAATATTCCATAAGCTTAGAGAGGAATAAAATACAGAGAGGAAAAAATTCCTCTCAGAGAGGAATAAAAGACAGCCGAATAGCCTATAGGATTCTGATTCATTTATTGAATACATGACAGGTAAGACAGACAGTGTAAAATCACATGTATTATTTGTACTTTAAAAAAATTACAATAAATTACTGAATAATTAGTAAAAGCAGTTTTACTAATGGCTGCTGTCCAGTGATACAGGACAGAGGAGGCAGAGAAATAAGAAATATGTACCAGCTGTGACTACAGACTGAAAATGTCACGAGGATGAATTAACACTGAATAGCGCACCAAGTAGTGTTAAATGGGAACATCCACATGTGTCCTTCCTACCTTTAGATCCCGAGTGCCAGCCAAAAGCTGGATCAAACCTTGCCTTCAGTGCAGGGTCTGCTCTGGCTGAGCAGCAGTGTCTCTTGCCCTGCTCCTGCAAGGCCACTGCCTCCGTGCTGAGATGAGTTTATCTGTAGTAACCGCATCACTTCTCCTACCTTGGAGAACACATCCTGCTACCAGAAGGGCAACTCATAGCGTCCTCTGGTTTTCATTGATTTAAAAGAGCACTCACTCAGTCTCCCAGTTATTTTGTCTCTAACTGGAATGAGCTCTGGTATTGAGCTTTCCCATAGGGGGCTGATGGCAGAGCGACACTGCTCTGAATTCTTCCCCTTTAGGTACAAATGCCCTTGGATGTGCAGCATCCACTGCTAGACTCTCAGGAAAGGACACTGAGCAGCAGCAGGTGGCACAATGCTCCTGCACAACCTCCTGCCCCAAGCATTTGTGAGGGCTGACTGATCAGAGTATTTTTAGGGGTCCTCCTAAAAACTGGACCCATCACTAGCTAGGAAAAACGGAACCAGTGATAAATAGTGAATGTACCGACAGGGAAAGTCCAGCAGACCAGTGTGCCACTGCCCTGGAATGCTGAGGCTGATTCACTGACTTACTTCTATTTTAGGAACTTATTCCCTCATTATAACCATCATGAGCCCACTGACTGACTCAGTATCACTTCCGCACTGAAGTCAAGGAGCTTGTGGCTTCCCAGACAAATTAAAACCAATGGCTTTCAAAGAAAGAGAAAAGCAAATGCTAGAAAACCAGGTTTGTCTGAAAACTCCTGAATTATGAAGGAGAAAGTAAGTGATCGTACACTATGAAAATGCCAAATCACATGTGAAAGAAACCTGCAAGTCTGAGAAAAGTCTGTGTTTAGATCTTAGGGTGCGGGGAGCAGTGGGGCACATTTGCTTTACAGCTGCTGAGTCACAGAACAGCTTACAAGAACTTACAAGATTATTTATAGGTCAGAGTCCTACAGCACTTGACTACACTGCATTAGCTCTCGGACTGGCAGCCAGAGGTGAGCATGTTTTCAAGCCAGGCTGCATCTGCTATGCAAGTTACCCAGGAACCTACAGCAAACAAGGGCAGGCAAGGAGCAGTTACCATCTGAAATAAAACTTCATTGAAATAAAAGATAGCAAAAGGCAGACATGCATAATTTATCGTGGTAATTCTATATGTCAGGGGCTATTAGGTTCTAATGGCTCTCAAGAATGTAAATGTAATTCTCTCAGCCAGAGCAGCCAAAGAAACACCTACACAAAACAGTCACTGTCAGAAGCCCCTTGTCAATTGGATTCTATTGTAATTGTGTAGTTACTGGTCTCTGAATAAACAAAAAAAACCCCAAACAGAAAATACCAAACCATCCTGCCATCTGCCACACTATCTTCCTGTTTTATCTCCCAAAGACAGCTCCTCCTTTCTTGAGTTCACCCTGACACAGAGGAAAGTTCATAGTCACTGGACGAACTGAACTGCCTCTCTACCTTCTTCTGATCCTTGATCTTTTGTAGAATGTTGACTTTTTTCTCAAAGTAGTTTACAAGGGCTGTTTCTGTAAGCATGGAGGCCAAGATCTGCTCAAAGGAGATGGACCAGTCAGTGTCAATGGTGCTGCCATACCTGGCAGCTGCACTGCTGCCCTCACAGCCCACCAGCACCGTGTCGTCCGCGATGTCTTCGCACTGCAGGGAGCCCGTGCTGACCATGGAGTAGGAAGACATGGACATATCATCTTTGGTTTCATCATCTGATAGCAGCTGTAAAGGAGAACCTTGTCCTTCCCCTGACCCATCTCCTAGAGTTTGGTTTTCTTGCTGTGTTTTTTCAGGCTGAGCATCAACGCTGGCTTTGTCCTCATGGTCAGCTTGGGGTTGCTGCTCCACTGCTGAATTCTGACTCTGTTCAGATGTTGGTGACTCCTCTTCACTCACAGGATCTTGGGTATTGTTTGCTTTGCAGTCCTCAGACTTCCTCGTGGGCCTGTTGGAGAATTTCTTCCCAACTTCCCCAATCCGCAGAAGCAGACTGGCCACAGTGGCGATGGCATGGTACAGCTCCTGCTCCACAGGGTCCTCGCTGAACATGTTGTAAAGGGTCTTGCATAACTCTATGAACTGTTCCTTTAAAAGACAAAGACCAAATAATCATGTATCAGGCTGAAAAAAGTTGTCAGTGGCAGATGAAGCAACAGGCACCATCTCAAATGACTCACTGCTTATTTGCCTCCCCACTAAGTGGCAACTTACTGCACTGATTCAGAAGAGTCTGACACAAACTCCTCCCTCTCTGTTGTGGCTAAATTGAGACACAGCTGGCAATTTAATAGCGGTAGGTTTTCTGCTGATAGATGAACAGAGTAGTCACATATTCACTAATTCTAAGGAAACCTTAAGTTTTACTTCTATTCAGCTACTCTTCTGTGGTCAGCTTCTAAGCATTTCTGAACTGGTTTAAGTAGCACCCATCAAGGAAATTAGAGACAGAGAAGATCACACCAGTCATCTGACCCTCTCTTCTGTAACCACATTCTTCACTCTCCACCAAGCAGCTGTAACTCGAAGCAATGCAAAACCAAAAAAGCTGAACAAGTTTCTGTGACTGATGGCATATTTGAAAATCCTGCTCTGGAGGGAAAACAGAGAGTGCAGTTCTTATAGGAAAAACTGGTCTGTGAGGCAGAGTGGATCTACTACATTTGATTGGTTGATACAATGCAGTTTGTCCATATCCACTGCAGAGTTCAACAGAAATGTGTGGAATTAGGGGTTCTAAAGCTCACCAGATCAGAACAGCAGGGAAAACTATGGGCAAGGACTGAACATGCTGGCATAATGGCTGCACATACTGCAGAACTCCACTAAGCTGCCAGTGATCCAACTGGAAACCTTCATATTCCTTTCTTACCTGGCTCATTTTGGGGAGATCTTTAATGGTTTCTTTCTTGGACTCTTTTTCCTTGGCCCACATTCTTAGGTAGTATCTGTAGTCCTGTGGACTGGTACCTTTCTCCTCTGCAAGGCAAGAACAAGCCACTAGTCAGGTGGTTTATGGTTTCAGACTTTAAAATGTCAGTGCTGAGCCAACAAAAAACAGGCTTGAAGAAGGTGTTATTGACAGCCCAGGAAAGCATCTACCAAGGAAGGATGCATTGTTTTCTGCTGGTTTATCTGATCCAGCTCAATAGAGCAAAAAATTTAACAGTGCTGCATCAGCTTGACTTCTCACAGATGAACTCTGTGAGTTGACAACTTACCCAATATGATTTACAAATGCTGTGATCTCAGTATGTAAAAGAGTTGGAGCAGTAAGGCAGAAGGGATACTTATTTCCCAGCTCACCTCCTGCTTCACCTCTGTGCACAAGTGACACTTCCCAAGGTCTCCTTGATCAGCATGAGACAATGAACAGGTCATCATATGAGAGACACGAGATTAGAATGTGCTCTATTGATGATGAAATTACCTTTTTCTGGACCATTCTCATTTCTCCTTCCTTTATCTTCTTGGGTTTCTAAAAAATTATGGAATTATAAAACAATTAAGAGCTGATTTTCAGCAATACAACACACAAAGAACTTAAGACAACTCAATAAACAAATTAAAATTATACAGGAGTATGTTTAATAGAAGTTAGGTCTCACACTCCCATATCATGGCTAGAGGAGTGAACAGAACAGGATGGAAGCAAGAGGATGAAGGGATGAGCTGGATAAAGAGCTACGCTCAAAAAATGGGGGTTGAAGAGCTGAGGTTGAGGGCAGAAGTCTTAAAAGAAAGTGTGAAAACACAGATATGAAAGATAGCAAAACAGTGTGATGGCTTAAAGATAAGGATGTTCAGTTATCCAAAGCAATAAAACAAATGGAAAAAACCCAAACCACTAGTGAGCACATATGTGACTAATGCCTGCACTCCTCATTATTCACTGCCTGAACTGACATTTTGGGAGCAATCTGCTGTCTAACTTCATGAACTTCACTTCTGGTTCCCTACATTGTCACTAGAGCAAATAGGAAGACTTGGTTCAACTCAGACTCTTAAATCAGCCACCTAGCACCAAACTGCACAACTTAGATTTTTTGGAGCATCGTTGTATTTTGGTAAATGTTTAGCATGATTCACATACTTTAACCTCCTATCTGACAATCCCTAAGGCTGTATTTTAAGAAATGCAGTAAACTAGTCTACCAACAGTTTGGCAATTCAATGGCATGCATTCCTATTCCTTTAAACTGGAAGACTGTGGAGTAGGCACAGGGATCACCTACCAAGGCCAGCAAGCCTAGCACCCCTCCCCTCTGTTCTGAGCATCTTTTTGACCAGCAGTTTCTAGGATAAGATGAATTCCACCAAAAGAAGCCAGACAAAACCTATTTTGACCAAGGCTGAAACGCAATAGGCAGAATATACTGAAAGATATTTAATTACTTATACCACTTTATTAATAGTGAGAGTGTCATGGGAGAGGAGCAGCAGCAATAATTTCAGAGTATTTACATCAGCACACTGGGCTGGCAGGTGGTATCAGCACCACAGCCATGCTTGATGCATGCACATAATCCATGGACTGACCTTGAGACTCACAGTGCAGGCAGATATCCAGCTCTGAGACAAAAGGAGATACTTGAGCAGCAGAAAAAAGGGTTGAGGGGACAATATCCCAGATAAAACAGAAGAAAAGGTGAGACATAGACAGACACAGAGAAGGAAACAAAAACAAGAAGAGAGACAATGAGACTTGCTTGAAAAACCTACATCATGGTGAGAGACAGGGGCTGGTGAAAGCACACTGCTCCTCCTCAGCAGTCTGTGCCCATGCTTCAGAGCATGCTGGATACTGCATGGAATGGGCACCGAGGAGTTTTAGCTCCAAACTTCTTCCCCATCATGCAACACAGACAGTGAACTCAAACACACTGGCAATCCTAACACACTGCCAGCACGAGATCATGCCTTGCACAAAATCACTGTTCAGAGCACATGGAGCTATGCTGCAACTCCTGCCTGAGAGGTAAAGGCAGCAGTGTTGCATTACCTTCTGTTGTCACATCCTCTGTGAAATAGCTTGTGGCCTCCAAAGCAGACTCCGTCTCCTCTGGATTCAGAGCTGTATTCACAGAGAAGCAAATGTTAAGATCTCTAAGCTAACTGAACAGCAGTATGACCCACTTCATTAGCAAAACTCATGAGGCACCCCATGTTGATGTCAGAGCAGCCCGTGTTCACCAGCAGCAGTACACAGAAGCAGCCACTCACCAGGAGGCAGGTGCAGTTTGTAGAGTACTTTGAGTTTTTCAGTGAGGTCACCATGGTACATCCCACCTGGAAAGAAAAAAAAAAAGTTAAGAAAAATAGCACTTTAGGGATAAAGAATCACCTTCTGCTCAAAGGTTCAAACCAGAATGAATTCCCATACAATGACTGCTCAAAGTGCTGTGCAGAATCAATAATGAAATCCACACCAAAAAGGCGTATTTTGTCCAGCTTGAGGCTTCCCGTCACCCTCCCCTCATGACAGTGAACACACCATTAGCTCCTTTTAGTTCTCTTCTTGGAAAAGGACAGATGCATTTTTTGCAGCAATCCATTTTCTCCAAAAACACCACTTACTCATTCCTGTCACGAACTCCTTGAAGTTGATGAGAGAATCCCTGTTCTCATCCAGGAGGCGGAAGAGCCGCCCTGCCAGCACAGGGGTGTGTGCCCCACAGGCCCAGGGCGTGAGGCTGATGAACAGCTCCTTGAACTGCTCCATGTCTATGCGGTACTGCTCCAGGTAGGGCAAGCTCTGGTCCCGGCGGGCAGCAGCCGCGCGGTTGTTCCCCCAGTAACAGCTCATCAGGTACTTGGCCTTCGGAGGGAAAGGATTAACAGGGCAGATTATGCTGCACCACAGGGGTGGAGACTCACAGCTCAGGAACAGCATTGAGGAAGCAAAGAAGAGACATTTCAGGAAACACATTATCTGCCTTGTTATTTTGTAGTGAAGTAACACTAGGAATAATATGAAATGAAGGAAGAGACAGAGATTTCAGGAAAAACACAAGGAATTATTTAAAGTGAAAAATACAGAACATGATTTCAGGTTTTAACAAAATGACACTCAGGTTTATTGCAAAGGGAACACGCAGGTTTTAGAACTAAGCCTCTCTTTCTGAGTCTACAGCAGAGCACAACTGAGTTTGGTAAATGACTTTGGTAAATGCAGTTAGGTAATGGCATTCTTTTAAAAATACATATGCTGACAAATAGAGGCAAAGCCCTTAAGTAATCTTGTCACACAGACGAGGTCAATGGGAAACTTGAGAATAAAAATTGAGGTACAGTCAATCCTAGCTCCCCATTCTCAGGGCTATGTTACATTCCTTTCCATTGACTCTAGAGTTTCTTTCTGAGTATCATTCAAATCCTGTGAATGTGGGCTGGCCACCTTTAGGGGGAAAAGAATTTAAAATAATGAATCAGATAGTAACAGGGCCAGTCCTACTGGCAACAAGTGTAAGAGAATGCCACATCAGTTTCTGATAGGTCACATTAAGAATTAAAGCAAAGTCATTGCTTCCCTTTCAACTTACTCTGCTATTTGTACTGTGTGTGACAACATTCTTCCTCACTCTCAAGGAAGGCTTCTTACCTTGAACACTACATACAGCTCTTCTAGTTCTTCCATAGAGAAACCAATGTCACCAGACACAGCTCGGACCTGGAGTTATGGATAAAACAGAGTGAACAATTTATTTCAAAAGCAGAAAAATTAAATACGACTCACTGAAAAATCTGTGTAACAAAGAAGAGAAGAAAACAAGTGCAAGGAGATATGACACAGAATGTAAAGAAAAACTTCACCATTCTAATACCCCTGGAAACCAAACAGGAAGGCAGTTTGCAGTCAAGCAGAAACTGCAGACATTTTCAGTAGTTTACTGTGCTTATTTCCTGTTTGTGCAGACCTGACTGAGCAGACTGTGTCACCCCTCTCTCTTGTTTTTATCTTCAGATATTTGACTGGGATGCATTAAAGAACAACAGCGAAATTAACACCCTGATGAGATTCTCCACCTAGGACATGGGAGATAATGGCAATAAATATGGACACTCCCCTTCGGCCATGAACTCTTCAGTAAAATTCCCTAATGCACTCTCTAAATGGCAGCAAAATAATTATCTGCTAGCAAGCTTTTCTCAAAGATTCCAGGCAACCAGTAAAACAGACAGCACTAGGCAGGGGAGACTATGTCAAGGCCTACAGGTGTTTTTTATTTCCCTCCATGTCAAACATCTCACTCAATCATTCTTTCAGTCACTTAAAATTTGGTCTACTACAGCACGAAGTTTCCTGATGCTCACAGCAAAACACTTTCCATGAATGTGCCATTTGGTAGCTCATTCAATCTGAGAGTCACATACCACACTCTTCTTGGCTGTATCCTCCAGAGACTGGATCACTTTCAGCCTTTGTTTGAAACGCATTTGTTCAATGTCATCTGCCTTCAGATTGCCAAATTTCTACAAGAAAGGAAGCAGATCAGGTCAGCATCATCTCCTGAAGAGAGAACAACCCACCTTCAATTACACATTCTTTAACAAGTGTACTATGCCCTCAGAGATGACCTAAACTCACTAGAAGCCTTTTACCAGCAGCAAGATGAGAAAAATCTTGAGCTCTATTCCCTATTCACTCCTGTCCTGCAACAGAAGTAATTCAGAGTTCATGAGAAATCCAACATCAGAGGTCTCTACAGAAAAGCTGAAAAAGGATCTGTCAGGACTGACAGAAATACAGGTCCTGTACTGTGGCAGAGATAAGAGAACAGACAAGTTGTCATTCCTTCCAGCCCTGTCTTTTTTTCCTCTAGGACCCTCATGAGATTCAGCCAGAAACACCAAACTCAAGAAGCTTTTCTATGGACTAGGACAGACAACTAATATGAATTCAGTTATACTCTTTTATAAAAAGAAACCAAGAACAAACAGAGATGGCAGATTTGAAGAAGTAAACAAAACACCCAGGAAAATGACAGCTGCCTGACCGTAAACAGCCAGAAGAGAATGGGGTGAAAAATGGGATAAAGAGGGAAATGATCCCACACTTAGCAGAGAATAGCAGAGAAGAACTGCCAAACACCAGTTCGTTCACCTGTGTTCTTTCCATCATTCAGAATCAAATTTCTTAGGAGTTTGTTCTCAGTATGAATAATGAGGAACACCTTTATCAGTGCAGATATATTTTAACAGCACTGGCACCATTCTGGAGTCACCTTCCTATTACTATAATGTGGATAACAAAACAGGATTCCTATGCATGTGAACTGGGATTCCTCCATGTTTCTGCAGAGTACTTCACTATTTTTACGCTGAATTTCCCTCCTTAATTCCCTAGCACTAACAATCCTCAAAGAGAAGTAATAATGGAGACTTTTTTGACAAAGCAGGAAGAAATCTCTAGTCTGTAACTTTTTCCTTATTTGCAGTTTTCATTTTAGTCCCTCTGGTGTTGGGCAGACTCTCTGTAATCTGCAATAGCCAACAGTGTCAGGTTCTACCCACACCAGGCAGGTGGAACAATGGCTTCAGCCTGCACTCCTTAAGCACCTCAAGCTATGAACATTGCTCAGGTTTTGGCTGCACAAAGTATAAAATGGGATGTTAGTAGATAAAAAAATCTCTTGGGCAAAAACAAAGCCAGAACTTTACCTCATATGATGTTCTGATGAGTTCAAAGATGTCAATTTCCAGTGGGGGGTCATCTCCACTGGTCAACAGCGCGTGCAGGTGGGGAATAGGGGGAGAGACACTCTGTCTGTTAACCACATTGTCCAAATATCTGTGGACAAAAATGAGAACAGATGCAAGATTCCAGGATTAGTGTCCAGGAAAAGAAGTAATATCCTATATGCATTACTCCCAACTTCTTTGTATCACTGATCTAAACATGAAGGAGAATTTAATTTTTCCCATCTAATCTGCAATGCTACTCTCAATGTACCTGGAGTAAAGTTGATTTTCACCCTACTTTGGGGGTATTTACTCTTTTAAAAGTAGGCTTCTAGTCATATGCTGAAGATCTTGCTGCACACAGAAGAGATTTCCATTTCAAACACGAAAATCTTACATTTACTAGACTTGGGAGATACCTGGTTGAAAACACCTTATGTTTCTAGAAGGTGATTCCCGCCAGAATCTGTTCTAAATAGTAAAGCAGAATCAATATTTAAATTTCAAATAAACAGCCTTTAAGAGTTCAGATTCAAACTGAGATGCAGCAATGCATTATGCTGCAAAACAGCTCCAGAAGTATGGGATTCCTCCATAGTTGAGTCAACAATAATTTCAGCTGTTGCAGAAAACAACAGCAAACCTCTCTGGAGCTCAAGTTTCATCCTAGAGTGTTATCTGTGACCTGCTATTAGGTAGTAAGAGATGATGACTAAAAGGCCACTGTTACTATTCTGTTATAAGTAAGAACAATGAATGGTACCTGCCCAAAATAGTCATGGCTTCACCTTCATCACAGCACTGCAATAACTTCTCCATGTTGGCATCAAGAATGGCCAATGACACCTGCAGGATAAACTTGATTCCCTCATAGAAAAAACAGTCAACAATGACCACGGCACTCTCAAAGGGCATCACGCTCAGGAAGAGAGTGAGAAACCAGGAAAGGGATATGGTGGAGATCACTCCCAGGTCCTGCATCTTTTCTGACAGCTGTGGAAGATACTCTCGTGTAAGTTCTTCAAAGATGCCTTGGTCTACCAATGCACCTGAAACAGACAAACAAAACAATGGTAGAATGCAAAATGGTGGGGTCATGGTACCAAGCTAAGCAATTATTAAACAAAACAGTGTGAGTTCACTAAATTTCATATAAGCCTCTGAACATCATAACTAAAATTAAGACATTAATTTTTTTTCCCAGTTCTCAATAAAACCAACATATTTAGATAGAGACTGTTCCTACATTGCAGAGCATGCAGACACAGAACCTCTCAATACAAAACCTCTCAATCATCTGTGCACTTGCCCTGAATGGAGGGGTGGAAGATTACTGATATCATGGTACACCAAACTATACTCTTTTATACAAACCATATTTAGAAGCTCATGAAGTGGTGCTTTCACTAACCTTTCCTGAGAGGCTGTTCCAAAAATTTAACACATCATTCAGATGGGGAAAACTAAAACTCAGTAATGTTCTCCTAGATATTCCTCCTTACTGCAAATGATCCCTCCTGATACCAATTTTTGTTGACTTCATCTTCCTTGTTACTACAAGGTAGTACTACTACCTTGGAGGCCTGTAGCGTCTCCTCCTATGTCTCCACCACAACCCTGCAACTCTAAAAGGAACAGAGTTGTGCTTCATTATCTTTAAAATGCATCACATTTAATTAATTCTGAACAACAAAATGTTCCTGGGAGATGCTGGTGCAGCTGAAAATCCAGGCTGCAGCAGGAATCTGACAAGGACTCACCCACTACTCTTGTGTTGTAGTAATCTGGTAACATCCGCTCGCACAAAGCCACCAGGAGCCAGAAAGCCTCTTCCTCATTGCAGTACAGCAACAGCACCGAGGTGACAATGTTCATGGCCTAGGAGCCAGCACAGCAAACACCCAGGTACAAGGAAAAAACATGGAGGTCCTCATGAAAGCTCTGCTATTACAGACCAGCTAAACTTTCAAAGCATGAATACAGCGAACTGTCACTAAGAGTCACATCTTTTTCCAGCTTCTACTGGTATCTGAGTCAACAGATGACCTTAAGCCAATTTTTCTTCCTGTTTTCAGTTCCTCTGTTTGTGAGGCAGCAAGTAATTTGATGACCTTTTGTCATGCACTTTCAGTAAACAGTGTGAACAAGAATAATTTTCAAAGTCTTCATAAAAATCTTTGCAAGAATTTGGTCATAACAGAACAATATAACGAGAACCTGTAACACCACAGCAATACACAAAATGAACATCAATTTCCAACAAGTTGTTTCACAAACCAGCAAATGGCTTCATTTTCAATATACTGTTCATGTGCAACATCACTTATTTGATTTAATTGCTCCTTTTAATGAAACCAGAAGATGTTTTTGCTGAACTATGGAAAGCTCTGTCAGTACAAAGGACATTTAAGAGATGATGCAGCATAACTTCTTTCCTACTTTTTCACCGCTACATAGACAGCATAAAGGAAAAGCTTGAAACTGAACAAAAAACTGCAGAAAAAGTCCAAGTCAATCATGGTCACTGTGTAGGACTAACAAGTCTAAGAGTTCTTTCCTACCTGACAGTACCCAATAGTTGGATTTCTGAATGCATAAGCTGTTAAGACTCTCCGGAGGGCAGCGATCCCCAACTCGTTTTGGAAGGCAGGGTGTTCTGGCATGGAGCGGTGCAGATCTCTCTCAATCTCCTCTGTAGCGAGATTGTACCTTCCCATTGACTTTTCCACAAGATCTGCGTAGTAACCAGGATGAGTCACCATCTCATTCCAAGCCCCTGAGATGACAAACAAACATTGCTTTACCTCTGGTGCTCTGAAATATGGATTTTATTGCCAGTTTCAGAGATGAGGGAGCCAAGAAGCATTGCATGAACTCATGAACTACAAACAGATGTGAAAATATAGCAACAAACTCATTGTTAAATCATGTTAGAGTTTAGGTCCCAACACTGAAATACAGACGAAAGAGGCCAAACAGCTACTAGGACAATAAAGAAAGCCACTACAAAGAATCATTCAGATGGAATTAACTTGTCAATAATTTCTTCTGAAATGAGCTAAGATTCATACCTTTTCCTTTGAGATGTGCAGAAAGCTTATTCCTGCTGTCAAAATATGCAGTAGAACACCCTACCTGAGAAAAGGAGCCACAGCTCCCCGCGGAGATTCTCTGGGATTCCTTTCTGTACCAGCTCCCTCGTCTTGGCAGTGCGGTACATACACATTCCTCGCCCATATTCAAAGAAATGAATGTTCCAAGACTCTTCCTTCATCTTCTCCTTTGCCTTCAAAGGAACAAATATGGCTATTTTAGGGGATCACTGCATTTTTATGTTTGTAGGACAGGTGATTTCTGGGTATACTCAGGCCTGCACTTCACAGGAAAAATACACTGTGACACTTAAAACCTCTCTTCTTTCTGGTGAAGCAGAGAGGGTATACACTAATCTACCCTGTTCTCAATCAGTTCTGATCCTGCTTAAGGTCTTTGCAACTATATCTTGCAAATCTCCACATAAATGCAAGCAGAACTATGGATCACAATTATTAACTAACAGGTAGAGATACCACTTCACTGCTTTCTCGCTCTGAAGAAAAGTTGTTCTTCACAGCCATGAATTCACATCCTAGAACACTGGTAACACTCATTTTTCAGCCTCTGGTCAAGTATCTCAGGTATGTCAGTACAAACAGTGTAAGCTGACAGTCAAGTTACCTCTGCAGCACTATCACTGTGACACACACAGCACTGATACTGAGTAGGGATAAAACGCATTTCCATTCTAGAGCAGGCCAGGAAATCAGTACCCTACTGCAAACTATTTAAAGTTAACTGTTTTACATAAAAATATTATTTACCCCTTTGGGTCCAGAGAGCTCCTCAGAATTCCTCCTGAAGAGTTTGAGCAGTCCCTGCGAGGCTGTTGGCACTTGCCCAGCACAGAAGCTGACGGGTCGATGGCTGAGAGCAGACGTGGGGCTAACAGCCAGGGGGCTGCTGGAAGGCAGCTCTGGAACCTCCTGGACAAGGGAACAGAAAATGTCTGAGCTCATGCTCCTGCTCATGGCCTAACAGAGACAGCACTGGGTGGTGATGAGCACTGCAAACACACTGCAAGGAGCATTGCTCTGAAAAGTTGATAAAGTTCCTCCCAGCTATTTCCTTAGTACCTCGCTGCTGGGATCAGCCACATTCCACTTCCATTCCCTGTCGATGCCACAGGGTTTCTTGGATGGCGTTCTCTGCAGGAAGTCAGAGATCCTCTGTACCAAGAAATCCCGGTCTTTCAGATTGGCAAAGAAGAAGGTCATTTTACTTTTAGTGCTGATGGACAGAGGGCTGGGCAAGACGCTGGAGCTATCTGCTTTCTCAACTATTGTCACCTAGAACACAAAGACAAGGGCCATTTGGCTCTAGCATGTCATCCATTATCCATAAAGCACATGAATAAAGACGGACACAAAAGAGAAGAGAGGCCTGTAGTCTTAACATCTAGCTAAGAAATCCCCACCTCCCTGAGAGGAATGATGAGATGACAGGCCTCCTCTGCCCTGCTGGCAAAACAGATGTAATTGTTGGAAACAAACATCTGGCCAGGAATATGCATCTTGTTGAACGGTGTCCACAAGGTACAATCTGTATGTCCATCCAGGCATTCATCCTTGGGCAACCGGAAAGTGGCACGGTAGCACTCATTTTTGGCTCGAGCATCCAGGTCTCTGGGGAAAAGTAAAGGGTAGTATCCTGAAGCTGTCTTACTCACTTGAAAAACCCACTCAAACACTAATGTCGAATGTTCATTCCAATCACAACCTTCAGACTGTGCTGTGTATTCTTAATATTCCTTCCTCTAACTGAGATGCCACCCCTCCTCTGACTCCTCTTTCAGCCTTCAGACATGCCTCCCTGACAAGGTATGTCCTGCAATACAAGATAAAACATGCAAATGCATCTGCAAAACTAAGATGTTACATCAGATCCTGAAACTGCAGAGAACAGTCCCCAGTGGGAGGATTTATTACAATACAAATCTGTTTCTTTTTATAAATCTTTAATTTCAGACAAAAGGGCTGCTGTAATTCTCTTCCTTCACTTTTTTTTTATAACATATGAATTTCAGCAGTTTCTAGTCGAAAATTCCTTCTGACAGTGCCCAGCCATGCATGAGAAAGACATGAGGGTGTGTGTGAATTCAGCTCCAACTTGGGATGGGGGAAAAAGAGAGAACAAGCAGAGGGCTAATGACTGAAGTAAGTAACACAGCCCCTAGAGTGAGAAAACCCTAGTACCTGGGAGCTACAAAATAATGCAGATTTATTTTTACAACCCCCTATTATCTGTCCTCTTTTTTCACTGCTGGGAACATATACCTTTTTAATGCAGAGATGTTTTTAAGAGGCCTCCTGGGCTTCGGGAGAGACTTGTCCTGTAGGAAGCTCTCGTTATCCAGCAGCTGCCTCATGGCAATGTTGGCCAACTGCTCCATCAGCTTGAACGTCTCATTGATGTTGAGAAACATGGAAAAATAGAGTTCACTGTCCCTCGTGCTTACTTTAATGCACTCAGGGAACAGCAGTGTAGCATTTTTTTCTAGCTGGGTTACATCCACCCACTGGATCACCAGTGTAACTGAGAAAAAGAATTTAAAAAATACTATTACTACAATTGAGGCAAAACAACAACCAAACAGAAATGAAGGTCAAGCAGCCTGCAAGCTCTCAGCGGAGCAGCATTTTTCCCCCCCCTCTTACACATGGACGGTTCTTTTCTTAACACTTTTACTGGGTTCTCCAAAAATACTTGGAAATAACCTTTGGGATTAACTAGACTAGAAATAATGCAGTTCCAAAAGGACCATCTCCCATCCAATAAATGCTTTCAACTACAATTACTCAAGTTTTCACTCTTTCTTTCCAGCAAATTAGCTTTGGGCTCAGGAGTTCAAGCTTTGTAAATACTGGGTCCTGGCAGTTGTTGCAAATAAAACTCACCAAGGTAAAAATACTGCTTGGTTCTCTAATCCAGCCTAATCGCAAAATGTAATCCAGTTTGAGTAAAACAGATGTACAACTTGAGAAGTTTTAAAAAATGACTCAGGCATTCAGTCTAAACAGCACTGAAGTGCCTGTGAGAGCAAGAACTGATTTATGTGCTGAGCCAGACAGAGCTCAAGGATTCCAAAAAGGAAAAAAACCTGTCAGCTTAAAAATGAGCTCACACAAAAGATCAACCACATCAGAAAGATCATGGGAAATGATAGAAACTCAGCTTGTAGGCTCATAACTCACCCTCTTTGCCCAGCAGGAAGGAGTAGAAACAGAGGTGGTTGACAGTGAGGTACAGCCAGCCCTGCCTGGGGACACGTCCCTTCCAATAGCTGCAGGAATAGTAATTGACCAACTTCTCCACCTCGGGCATCCCAAACTGCTTCCGCATCTTCAGTTCAGCCTCTTTGAATTTACCTGGATCCTCTTCACTCTGGGGCTGCTCATTCTTGTTCTCCTCAGCAATAATGCCCTGAAAGAACATGGGAGGAGAGAGGAGAAACACAAGTGAACATGCCTGCTGACAGAAATAATGTGCAAAGCAAAGGGTCACAGCAGCAATCCGGAAGGCACAAAGGAACGGGACACAGCACTTATCAGTCCTCCTGTCGTGTCAGAAACAGCAAGGACATGCAGAAAGGGCAGTCAGATACTGTGGGAGTTTGGGATCCACTCCTGAACACATGCCACAAGCACTCATGTTTAATGTTTGACTGAGTTCCTCATGGCTGGCCTGGGAACACTTGGAACACCCTGCAGGAGAACTGAAGTCTCTTTT
This sequence comes from Callaeas wilsoni, assembly GCA_013398955.1. Classification (NCBI taxonomy): domain Eukaryota; kingdom Metazoa; phylum Chordata; class Aves; order Passeriformes; family Callaeidae; genus Callaeas; species Callaeas wilsoni. Next base: position 17,415 of record VWPU01011404.1, read on the forward strand.
CACTTGCACACACGCTTCTTCATCTGGAAGAAGATCATCTGCCAGGAAGGGCAGAACTCTGCAGTCTGTCAGAACTTGACTGGCCAGAAGGAAAAACAAATGACCACAATCTCTTTCACACACAGACACACACAGAAAATACAAAGAATCTGACAGGAGAGCTGAAAAAGATGCAACTTTCTGCAGTTCAACAAAGAACTGCATTTATAGGTTTCTGCTCTGGAGGATTTGTGGGCTGGGAATGTGCAGTGTGTTAACTGCAAAACCAGCAGACACCTGACTCCAAGGTCAGTGGAAGTTGGGGTGCAGCTCCTTTACAACGCAACTGCCTTTCAGACCACTGGCAGGGCAAGTACATTGCTTGCAAACTAGAATTCTTTCTCCTCCATTTGTGGCTATATGAACCCTTGTTAAAGATTCTCCCTGCATCAAAGGCATAACTGGCAGAGATTTTAAAGAGGTATTGTATTTTGATTAGTAGGAACATCCTAAGCAGGCTGTTCCTTGAGATCTACTGCTCATAACCCTTCCCCTTCAAATATATTTGTTCAGTGGTCTGACTGTGACATGATGTTGACAATGCAGTATGCATTCCATGACATTTTCATACCTATGTATGACTGAAAAGGGTAAAAAATCCTTACACCTATCTCCCCATCCTTTCTCAGGATCCAGAAGTCCTTCAAGGAAACATCACTTACATGTATCTTGCCCTTGACAAAGGTGGTGATATCTTCTTCATTGTCAAAGATGGACAGAGTCTGCAATAAGTTATTCTCCAGCCATTCCCAATGCTTTGTGATCTCTTTACGAGATGATCCTAATCGAAGGGAAGAAAGATGATGGCAAGAGCAAAGAAAAAAAATTAGAACAAGGTCTTTTTTCCTCCATGTTCACAGCAGGAAACTAATAATACTGAAAAGTGATTAGGATAAATTGCACACACCAACTGTGTACATGTCAAGGATGTTTTATGTACACCAACGTTATGTTTCTAATAAAATGTCCCCACTGTCACCAAGGATAATCAGCACACAACCAAGAGATCATCCTGTTTGCCAATGCACACAAACACAGCCTTTTTCCCAGACAGAAAGTGTTCCTATGTTCCAGTCAAGAAGCACTCTTTTAGTCACTGGCATTCCAGAACAAAAATAATGAACTGACACAAGAACCTTAAAATTTCAGAACAACTGGACTTCTTACACCTACAAAGAGGTTCCATTTCACAAGTGCAATGGTCAGCATGGAGCATACAAATCAAAAAGCAACCAAAATATTTATGTCAGAAAGTTCTCTGCTTTCTTAAATAAAAACTTCTCAGCAAACTTTCTATCCAACAGTTAGTTGTGTTTAATCATACAGTGTACAACAGTTCACAAACCAATTTAAAGAAATTTTCTTTAAAAAGTTGCCTTAATTTCCATTAATTATTTCAAATAATTGTCTTTTCTTCCTCTCTGTTAATGGCTATCACTATATTGTAGACAGAAAACAAAAAGCAGAAGAGATGAAAAAAATTTCAGTTTTTTTAACAAGATTAAAAACGTTAAATGCAGATGAAAATAGGTTTTTTTAAATGCAAGTAATTTTTAAGGTTCTCTTTGCCATATGCCAGTAAATTTACCTTCTAGTTTCATACTTACGCAGTGGGATATCTAAAAATGTTAACAGCATGCCTGCCACTACTCAGTTTCTCTGTAAGTATATTTTACCACTCTGTGTGGTTAATGATGGAAAAAAAGAAAAACAAATGACACAAACAGTTCCCTGGGAGGCAGCTTCAGCCATGAAATCATCTTCACGTATTTGTAGCTGGACATCAAACCATAAAAACCCAGTGCCAGCTAATCTGAGAATAAAACTAGAAGCAAATGAGCTGTCCTGTCTGAAAGGACTGCAGGGACATGAATTTGGGTTTGTGTGCACAGCCCAATGTGCACAACAACAAAAGTTTGTTCTGTTGCCTCTGTGTATAAATTTACTTGACATCTACCGCAGCATCTGACAACGTTTCTGAAGCATAAATGATCTTGAGTAATACGAAATGGTTTATTTCAAGGGCACAGAATTATCAATTACAGGATGCTTTGATTGTGGGAAAAACCCCACAGGTTCAGCAAGAGCAGCAGTGGAATAAAGTCTGTGTCCTGTTTTGTTTCATGACCTGCATCTCTTACCAAGTGACAGCAGACAAATTGCTAAAATAAGCCTGGCCTCAATAACTGACATCTCTGTAAGAACAACATTAGAATGACACATACGAAGGAGTAAAAGTTTGCAATTCCTACAAGGAGGGTTATAAGAACAAAGTGCTGAAGAGCTGAAGCTGCATGTATGACCAGATTGCTGCCTGCTAGTATTTACACACAGTGAATTGTAAATAAAATATTTGCATTTTTCAACTAGAGAGCAGTATACATTTTAAAACTTTGAAGGAATGCCAGTACTCTTACTTTGACAGCAGAATGAGAATCAGATATGATAAAAAACCACTTTGGATGAAGACAACATATTTACTCCAGTAGAATAATTTATCAAACTCCATTTGGGTCTTACCCAGCCCATCTCACTTCTACATGCTGCATTGCTTAAAAGTAAATGAGAGACAGAGGGGATCAACTAGAACATTCCTGAAATTGAACAAAAATAACTTACTAAGTGTCAAGATACCATAGAATTACAGATCTGCACTAAATATTCTCCTTTTTTCTATGCAGTTCCTGACCTGCCATTTTGTTTTCTGTCTTTCTTAATTCTCTGCCTCCACCCTCCCCAAAAGGGAACCTGAGTTTCTGTGAAACACAGCAACATCTAAACCTCTCCTCTGCAGAATTTAAGTAGCTCTGCAAGGGAGAATATTGTGTTGGTTGCCTGGGGAGAAGGTGGGAACAGGAAAAACAAGACATCGGCCTCTGTGGGCTTAGCAAATAATTCCTTCATGATCAGATTTTACGTCTCCACCACAAAGTGAGAAGTGAAGATTCTTATTATAAACAAAGTTGGCCTAACAAATATGTCTGGTGATATTTCCTCTTTAGCAAGCATGAGGAGCTAAAGCTTTAATCAAAGTTCCCCAACAGGCATCAGATGGTTGCATTATGATATTCTAAAACAGTAGTTACATTTCTCAAGTAAAAGAGGCCAAAGATCCTTGATGTTAAAAAAAACATTGTTCTAATACATTTTACAGCTCTATATACACATCTATTCCAGGCCAGAAATAATAGAAAAAACATAAACTGGACCAAGACATTCCCCAAAGAACCTCTGGTACCTTGAACAATGTTACAGGTTCCCACCTTGTGCCATGCTCCTGGCAAGCAGGAGCACAACACTCATCATCCCACCAAAACCTGCACAGGTTTATTCTCTGAACAATTTCACTATGACCTTACAAACAGGTATATCTTGGAAGAAAAAAAATTCCTAACATCTGCAGAAACAGAACCTTTTGCAGAGCTTCAAGTTCCTCAGTTACAGTCTGAAAAACACTGAGAAGTTTTGTCATTTCTGGAATCTTCCACTACACCATCAGAAGCTCTCGCAAGTGCCCTGAGCAGTCACAGGATACTCCTGTGTGGGATAACCAGTCATCTGAACCAAAAAGACAAGGGAATAACTCAAATTCAGTCCCCAACAAGAGTCACATACCACAGGCCACTGCCCAGTACACTTGAGAGTCCTGAGTCTGGTGCAGAATCCGGTATGGGGCAACTCTGGCACTGGAATCCAAAACTACGTCTAGTGTTCCCACAAGGAGACCTAGGAAGCAAAGAGAGAGAGATCACAGCAGTGTAACACCAAAACAAAGAACTGGGTTAAGCAAAAACACGGCATCATCACTGCAGGAAAACGCTGATGTTCACAGTCTGTGAACAGTTGTGATGAAGAGCTGTGGCACTTGGTTGAGAAAATGAGAGATACACATCCAGTCACTGCAGGTAAAAAAAAAAATTACCTAAAAACCAACTGCAGCCCGTCCTACTGGCAATGGACAAAGTTTAGAGGGCAATTAAATGCCTACTAATCCTCATTATAATCCCTACCTTCCTAGAAGAGTTTTCTAATGAAAGTGAAATGTGTTTTCCTCTCTGGGGTTTCTGTTGCTATTAGTGATTTTTAAGCCTACCAAACTAAAAGACACAAGAGTTTTCAACGCTGAGTTTTCTCAGCATCACCAATGCCAACAGTAGATAAGATAACTCGTCCAAATGGAATCAAGCAGATCTCGAAAAACTGGTGCTTACAGGTTTCAGGGATGTTTCCAGAAGTTCTTTGATTAAACGAAGATGTCAGCGACTCAAAATTTGGTAATACAGAAGTCAAAATATTTTCATATGATGTTAAATAAGAAAGGAGACATGTCCAGAGTAAATGCTGATGGACCACAGTTTGTAAAGCAAATCCATTTACTTCAATGAAGTCTTTATTTCAATCAAATAAATCAAGTATCTAAGATGATGCTTTGCTTTGTTGTTCTACACAATGCACTATGAGCATCTTTAATGCAAATTAACTTTGGAACACACTCATGATTAAAAGTTCTCCAGTATTAGAACTTGGAGAAGGACCATGGTTGCTCCTCGGGCTCTGTTTTTGTGGAGGTCCAGCCTCAATTCCCAGCTCTCACAGTTTGGCTAAGGCTGTGCAAACTGTCCTCATTCCTTATCAAGAAACATGCCACTTCCTCTCCCTTATCTCTCTTGGCTATCTCTGTAGCAATTACCAAATTAAGAATATACCACTGATTGTCCTTCCAGCAAAACATCATCCACAGCACACCCATGTGACAAACCTAAACCAAACACGTACGCAACCAGCACAGCAGGATCTGTCTGGGCTCTGGGTTTCTTGTGTAGTTTAAGGCAGGATATGGATTAAAAGTTAATTTTGAATCCTTCCTATGACAATACTGAACGTGTCTAATATTGACACATAGAACTGGTAATGAGATGTTTAAGAACTTGAGCCTGACAGCACCCTAAACACCTTTCCAGCTCAGCTGAACATCCCACTCCAACGCTGAGATGTCACTGTGCAGCTGCACAGTTCCTTAAGGACACGTGGCTTTTAACCTGCAGCAGCTCTGAAGAAGACTCTCACTGAGCCACAGTAGCTCAAAAAGTAAACACAGCTCAAAGCTTCAACCCATCAGGAAAACATCAGTTTGAATCGTCCCAGAATATCACCGGGAGTCATTTCTTCTTGGAAAAAACTGGAAAATTGCAGAATACAAGCATAGGCCTAGACGCAAAACTGCACACATTATGTGACATCAAACAGAGCAGTTCAAAATAATTTTGGACACTGTGAAAAGATGAAATATGCTGAGGATGTTTATCAGCTGCGCCACTTCTGTAATTAATTTGTCTAACAGGGCTAATATATGACACTGGCTGTATATAATTCGCAAAAGTGAAATTCACATTTTTGTAACTCACATAATTGAAAGCATTCTGCACATAAATGGGGTGCCTTCACTTTTTTAAAAATGAGGGGATTTGTTGTTGTTGTAACATTGTGCTTTGGTGACAGTCACGTTATTTTAGCAGTTTATGTCACAAACACGGCTGACCCCACACATAGGGATATTTTCCACTGGGCTGCATCCACACAGCTTCACCCCTGGCCCATATACAGCACAACTCCCATACTGCTACTAATTATAAACCACGTCTTACTGCCATTCTCTCCGTCTTGAAAAAACACACACACACACACAAAACACGCAAATAAACCACCTCAATAATTCAAAGCAACGCGAGCAGGGCTGAGAAGCCATTTTTGACAAGGGAAGAAGACGGTCCCGGGCACGCCGTCAGTTGCGTGTCCTCCCCGGCAGCAGCTCCCCGGGCCTGACCGCTGACAGCCCCGGCTCAGCCCCGGCCGCGGGCGAACACGGGCCCCGGGCGGACACAGCGGCCGAGAGGCTCCGGGGTCACACACGGCTCCGGGGTCACATACAGGGGACGGGCGGAAGGCGCCTCTCTCCCCCCGCCCGGCTCTCCCAGCCCCCGCCCCCCGCTCACGGACCCCGAGCCGGGCCGGAGCCTCCCCGCGGCCCCGCCGCGCCTCACCCGTGAGGCCGCCCCCTTTGCCGTGTCCCCGCCGGCGCTGGAGCAGGAAGAAGGGGTTGGCGCGCTCGGTGACCCACAGCGCGCCGGCCAGCAGCACCTCCTCGGGGCCCAGCCACATCGCGGCGGGGCTGCGGAGCGGAGCGGA
>VWPU01011405.1:0-56771 GCA_013398955.1 Callaeas wilsoni
CGGCCGGCGGGAGGGGCGCGGGGAGCGGGGCGAGGCGTGAGGAGCGTGTGCTGCGAGTGGGGCGGCGGCGGCGGCCGCCGCCGTCTGTCGGCGCTGGGCTGGCTCCCCCCCGGGCTGAGCTTCCGCAGCGAACGGGGACCGGCCGGGTCGCGGTGTCAGTCGGCGGTCCCGGCTGGCGGGGCAGGGGAGGGTGGTCCCGCGGTGGGAAAGGACGAGGTGGGCAGCCTCGCACCCCACGCCTGAGGTGGGCTCGGGGAGGCCGGGGTGGCGCTGCTCAGGCAGCCCCACAGTCCCCATTAATGTGCATGAGGAGATGGGCAGGAGCCCCGCGCCCGGCAGGCTCCAGGGAGATGCCAGGCGAAGGGACCAGCTCCCAGTTCGTGGCGCTCAGTGTCCGGGAAACCTTTGTTTGTGGCCGCCAGTGTGGTTTTTCAAAGCATCGGCTCACGCAGGCATTGGGAATTATTCATGTTGTTGGGAAATGCTCTTATGCACGTTGGAAACAAATGCAGTGCGTTGTTCCCTACAGGTGGATCCCAGGGATGTGGCGTCTCACAGAGGCTGCAAGGGGCTCACAGCAACAGCCAGCTCTGTGCTTGTCTGGATGCTCCGGTAAGCGCCTGCCTCTGTCAGCAACTTTCCCGTCTGAAAAATAACAATACAGTCGTTATGGTGCATTTGCCACATGGCTGCATCAGTGCAAGAGTACATTCGGATGAGGTTTGGAGATTAAATCATTCATTCTTTCCTAAACCAAACAGGATTCATAATTCTTCTCTAGTTGTAGCATAACTTGCAGGAGTGACCAACAAACAGCCCTGAGTTTTCATTTCACCATTGTCAATTGCTTGCTTTGGCCAGCCTTTTCAGCTAACTGGTAGCTTGAATTGAGCACTTAAATCCACACCACAGGACCTGTATCTTAGTCAGTGGGAGTTGTGGATGCTGTGGATTTGTGAAGAAGGAAAATGGATAAATCGTCTGCTGCAAGTGTGTAAAGAGAGGTTTAACTCTACAAAACCTGTCAATATTACTGCCAACTTGCTATTGCCAAAGTTGCCCTCCTCTGTTGAAGGAGACGATTATTATCTCCAGTTGCTCAGACCAAAGACTATTTGGCTGGTATTTTTGATCATACCAAATATTGTTCAAGTATTAAACATATTCCTTCATGTTTTCTTAAAAAAACAAAAATATTTTCATCTCACCCAAGCCCCTCTCAGCTTCCCAGGTAAGCCATGAGGAGGTCTCTGTAAAGCACTGAACAGACAGCTACAAATAAATTTAGCAAAACTCATCACCCAAACATTATCAAATTAGAAGCCAGCCCCAGTCAGGACTAGAAAGGCTGGATTTGAATTTGAAAGGTGAAAAAAGAAGCAGTTCCCTGGGAAAGGCATATTGAGTTAAATACTCAACACACAGGCTGTGTGTAGACAAAATATATCTGAAAAGCAAAGAACACGATACTTTGATGTTTGATAAGGGGATGGAGACTCAATGTGTAGATGAAGCAAAAACGTGACTGCAATAAGATACTAGCCTTGAAAAGTTTTGTCAAAAAAGAGCCTAGTTTTCTTCATTTCAATACTCACACCTGTGGAAATTCACACAAATTAATTGTTCTATTTGTGGTTAATTTCATACTATTTTTAATAAAGGAAAGATCATATATGCCCTCATCTGGAAAGAGATAGGTTTCAGGTGTCTTTTCTAACAACACCCTTTTATCTATTCCTGTACTGAATTTGGATGTCAGTGCTCAGTTTCTGTGTAACATCACTTTGCTTGCATCAGCTCGGCATTAATTGTGAAACATCTTACTCACTGTGCTGAGCACAGAGAACCGGAGGGTTTCTGCATGAGCAGGCTGTCATAGTTTGAGATGGAGGCAGAACAAGCGCAGGGTGAAGCCCTCCCCATCTCTCAAAGACAGGCCTGGCTGGTTCCCTTTATTCACACGTGGTAAACCATTGGATATTTCTGCCACTGCTGTTGAATTTGCATCACACCTCCTCTTGCCAGGCTTTCTGCAGCCTTAAAAGACTCATTGAATTTGAGCTCTCTCTCTGTCCTTAAAGAAGAGAGAAGTGTCTGTATTCCCACCCAATCTGGAGTGCAAAGACGTAGGACTGAAAACTGGACTGAAGGTGCTGGGAAAAAATAGTGTATGTCACTCTTTGTTACTTTTTAGTTCTTGGGGGGAATAGGGACAGGACACCCAGGATTCAATCTAGAATCCAGAGGCTAATCTTTGTGGGGATGGTTGCCTAGTTTTGTCCACAGTCCTGAAGAAAAGGTTGAACATGGTGTATCCGAAGCTCTGGGAGAACTGTTCCATGGCAGAGCTCCCTGTAAACTGAGGAAAAATGGTAATAGAGAAAAAATATTGTCAGTGTTTGGGATTGGTTTAGTGCTACCAGTTATGAGATTGACAGCCTTTGATCCCGAAAAAAAGAAGAGGCACAGAGTGTTGTACTTGAAAAATAGACCAGAGAGGCATCCTTTTTTTCAGGAAGGGTATCAGTGGTTTATGTATTTATATGTGGTTTATTGTTGGCTGTTCCTGTGGGTGTTGGGGTGTTCAAATTCAGGTTCCTTTCTCTGCATGTGAAGACTTAACAGCACCCCATCCTCACACTAGGACCCTAATCATTATGCATACTCTTGTCTTCTCTCTTTAGCCTTACTCATATTATTTAATGGGAAAGTTCAGCAAGAGGAAATGAGAATGGAGCACTCCTCCAATCCCATCCAAATCCCAGACAAGTAGGCAGTCTGGCCTTGTGCAAACTGTGCCTTGTCCAGAGGCAGGAGACATGGACAGGAATCCTGTGGGGATCAGCCCAGGCTGCCCCATTCTGGTTTTGTGCCCTCCATCAAAGCAGTGTAGGTGAAACAGCAGCTTCATCCAGGCACTGAATCTGTGTAGGGTTTGTGTGGGAACTGATCTGCTAAATGTGCTATGCAAACATTAGCACATAAAGCCCTTCCAGGCAGGATAGAGGGAAGAAATCTAGTCCCTATAAGAGAAGTCCTTTTAACAAGGGCCTGTAAGGATGGGACAAGAGGGAATGGATTCAAACTAAAAGAGAGCAGTTTTAGGATTGATATTAAAAAGAAATTCTTTACTGTGAGGGTGGTGAGGCACTGGAACAGGCTGCCCAGAGAAGCTGTGGCTGCCCCATCCCTGGAAATGTTCGAGGCCAGGTTGGATGGGGCTCTGAGCAACCTGGTTTGGTGGAAGGTGTCCCTGCCCATGGCAGGGGGTTGGAACTAGACAGACTTTAAAGTCCCTTCTAATCCAAACTATTCTATGATTCTATGAAACTTCCTTGTAAATACCTAAACATTGACATCCATTCATGCTTTAGTGCCTCCAGTGGGGTGTGACAGCAGAATGAGGTTGATGCAAGTTAAAAGGTTTTGCATCAATGTCTAAATCTCATGTAATTTTTGTGTTATATACCTGCACTCTTTTGGAGGTGTGTGCAGTGCAGAGCTGAATTTTCAGAGCAAGCCAAAGCAGTCCTGTGAAAAAGCAAGTTCCTAGACTTCGAGGAGTCTCTTGATTAGCTATAAGAACAAGAAGTGAACGTTATTAATAAATCAGCTAAAACACAGTTTTGGCAATACAGCTGTCATTTAGTTCTTGTAGCTTGTTCGGTAGTGTTCTAGTCAGTCAAATGTCAGCATACTCACTGCCTTATCTAGAAACATTTCTGTGAGCATTTCTAGCAAGAAACTTACAATTATGAGGAGTATATAAATCAGTCTTTTATTAAATTATAATAAAAGCATGATCGATTTTATTATAGTAATCTTAATTATTATAAAGTTATAAATACTACAGTGATCTATCTATCCTCATAATATATAGAAATATAATGAAAATTATAATAAATTTAAATTATAACGAATAGTTACAATTTAACTGGTGTGGGAGTCACAGTCCCCCAGAGGCTTCTTCCTGCTAATGTTAAAATGATTTGTTCAAGATTGTTTAATTCTCTGAATACCCTAATTTTGCGGGTCAGTGGGTAGCTTCATGTAGCAGCTGGAACTCCTGACTCCACAGCAGATGCTTTAGCTGTGCCATCCTATCCCCACCTCACTGCTTGTTGATATTTATGTAATGAAGGGCTTAATGGTGCATATTCATGGGGTGCTTAAGCAGCTCTGCTGCAGGCCTGGGGTAGGAGCAGCAAGAAGGGCACCAGGAAGGGCGAGCGCAACACTCTCTGGCTGTGACTTCCAGCAGGGTCCCTTGGGTGGGATTTTCTTTCTCCTCCTGTTCACTGTTAGTTCTGAGAGGAGTCTGTTTGCTCACCAGCGATCAGCTCACCATTTACTGGGTGCCAGGGAACACCCAAATAAACTTCTGCCAGTGCTGATGCTGACTGAAGCACCTGGTGAAAGCTGACTTCCTCAAAGCCTTGTACAAAGTGGGACATGTTCCCAGAGAGGAACACGGAGAGGAATGAGCCAGAAGGGCTAAACTTCTACAAACAGAAAAAGTTAGAGAACCAGGGCCGGGAAGGATCTTTGGGCCCTGCAGTAAGAAGGGCTCCATTGCAACAGAAAATTAGTAGGCAGACTACTGACCTGCAGAAAAAAAGTTAATGGAGCCTCAATTAAGCAGTGATTGGTCATGTAATTAGGTTGACAAGTATCCAGGCTGTTCAGAGAACACTCAGAAATTCTCTTGCATAGGACAGGCCCAAGCTGTTTCTCCAACCACAATATGTATGGTTGAACTCGATGAACTTGGAGGTCTTTCCCGACCTTAATGATTCTAGGAATCTCTAATATACATCGCCATCCTTCTAGCTAACCACAAAGCAAAAGCTGCTCTGGAAGTGTTTCCCTCAGTCCTCCTTCTCCAAGCAACTTCTGAGGCTCAGATGAGCTACCTCTTGAGGGTTTTGCCTTGTCTTCACTCATCTTCTCTAGAGGGCAATTTCTTCAGGGCAGATGGAATGTCTTCTCTGACTACGCAGATTTATGGTGTTCCATCAACATAATATAGGGATGATGAAGTGGAACAACTCAAGTGGAAGTCACTGGACAGGTGGCTTGGTTTTAGTAGTTAGCTTGTAGGTATTTCAAAACTGTGGCAGGTTTCAGTGACGCTGTTTGTACTAGGCTTTATGGCCAAGAATGAGAGCAAGAGCTCTCAGAGAAATGGGATCTCTCTGACTCAGTCAGTGGTAGACGCACATCCAGTATCATCATAGGATCCAAATGACGAGCTATTTTTGTCATCCTTAGTACTGCTCTGGTTTCTGAACTGTGTATTTTCATCCCAAAGCATCCTGGCATTCATTGCACTTGTCCTTCCTTTCTCTTTATCCACTGACTGGAAAGGGACAGAGACAAGATGCCATTTCAGTTAGCACTTTATTTTTAAGATGATTTAGTGCTGTCAGAAGGAGGTGGTGTGGCAGTTCTCAAGATGAGTATTTTCTGTCCAAGAGGAAGATAAAGTGCAGGGAACAGAACAGATATTGTAGAATTACAGAATATGCTGAGTTGGAAGGGACCCACAAGGATCATTGAATCCAACTTCTGGGCCTGCAGAGGACACCACAAGAATCACACCATGTGGTTGAGAGCTCTGAGAAACACCTTTTGGATTCTGTCAGGTTTGGTGCTGTGACCACTTTCCTAAGGAGCCTGTTCCAGTCCCCAACCACCCTCTGGCTGAAGAACCTTTTCCTAGTATCTAACCTAAACCCCCCCTGACATGACTTTATGCCATTCCCTCAGGTCATGTCACTGGTCACCACAGAGAAATTTCACGATTCCCACCCCTATTTTCCTTCTGGAGCTTTCAGTGAGCAGCCTTGCTCACAGCTGGAGAGGGCAGGGAATACCAGTGGGACTGCTGGAGGGCTCCGAGACCCCTGGCTGGGGGGAGGTGAGCAGAGGTGGCTGTCAGGTTCTATGGAGGAGAGGGGACTGCTGAATGGCTGTCTTGTCCCCTAATTAAAAAAAAGGGAGGCTGAAGAAAACATGAAAACCTTCCCTTTGCCCCCTGTTTTGCCTTGCCTCTCTGTGCCCCTGCTCACACCTCTCTCCTTTCCACATCACTCAGAAAGGGGCTGCTTTGAGGAAGGAAGGATGAAGGGTGTCAAACCTCTGAGGTGATTTATTATCTCTGTGGGTCCACAGGGAAGAGCCTGAGAGGCCCTTTGGTAGCATTTGTAGCAAAGCTTAGGCTCCAATAACTTCTTTTCTCCTGCTGTTACCTATCCCAAACAGGCTGTAGTGGCTCTGGACAGAGTTTTTGTGGTTCATGCTGTACAGCTCCAGGGCATTGACTATACAGGACTGAACTCTTAACGGGAGGTGGGTGCAGGTTCAACAATGCCAGAGTTATCTCTAGAAGGTAACAATTTTACTTTTAAGGCATTTTAAACAGTATGCTCGTGGATTTCTCTTCTCTGGGATGTGAGGCAGATCACAGCCTCATTATCATTAACCTGGGTTTGCTCCTGCCCTCCACCCTCACATGCTCAGTGTGCTGGATAACATGCTTTTCTCTCCAACCAGCGAAGAAGAAGAGTTGCAATTGTGTTCTCACAACTGGAAATTTGCATATAGGTACATGGATTTTTTTCCTCTTTTTAGGTGATGAAAGAAAACCAAACTAGGTGCTACTGTCAGGTTCAGGTGGTAACAAGCCACAACAAGCCTAAGCTACACCATGTTCCTTAGTGACAGGAGGCTGCCAGAAAGGGCTGTGCAGCACACCATGAAAACACCACCGTGCCAGGCGTGGCTGTGCCTCACGCCACCCAGCTCTCCTCCAAACTTCACCACACCAGTGCCAAGTGGGTACTGGGTGCTTTGGAAATCGGAGGCAAGCCCGTGGGGGTGGAGTTTGTGAAGAGAAGGACAGTGCCAGCTGAAGAGGCTGCGGATAGAAGCACTATATGGAAGAAAAGGATACCAATCCTTGTCTTTGGGTAGTGTGTGGGACAGTGCAGGGCAAGGACAGGCACCATTGCACCTGCCACCTTAGCAATTTATATAGTAAAATATTCACAATATTGTACTTGCCAGTTCAAATTGTGTTGCACAACAGTGCTTTTTATGGGTGTTGAGCAAACCCATTTTGAATGAGCTGAAGGGTACAGTAGCCTGATTAGCAGCTATGTGCCTCAAGAATATGGCATTTCTGTTTCTCTGCTGGACTCAGTTAAACATTATTCAGCCTATAATTCTTCTTTGTCTGGGCTAAACAGATCAGTTGTTTCTGCTCATTGTAAATTGCATTTGTTTGCATAGTTTGGTGAGTGTTTTGCTCTCTCCCCTTGGCACCTGATTGTTTACATGGGCCTCAATCGATCCTGCATGGACAAGGTGGAAAGGCTCAGTTCTTTGTAGCTTCCAGCCAGGATTCCATTTACAGATGATAACTGGCAAAGCCATTCACCCCCTGGGCAAACATGGCAAATGAATTTTGAAGCTAGTGAAACAGAAACAAGTCCTTTGCCTGCATGTAGCCACTCTGGAAAGCCTTTTGCCAAGGACAGAAGGGTTATCTGAACAGTTTGGGCAGAGTTGTTCTAAATGGGAAGGCAGGCTGGAGCCAGACAACATGGGAGAAACAGGGTTATTTCTGAACACTTTACTGGAACTAAGAATTAACACTAGTCATCATAGTTCTGCTGGTTAATGGCAAAGTGTTCTGCCAAACTCAGCCATTGCCCCAGCTTTTGGCACGGCCTTGCCGTGTCTCACAGAGCTGGAGAGCAGTGAGCCACCTTGCCCTAGCCTGGAATCATCCCCAAGACACCATGTTTTCTTTCACTGCCCTGAAAGCCACTGCTTGTTCTGGCTTCCTGGCTTCCTGCCTCACTGTTCCAAACACAGCAAGGTGTGAGATGGAGACATGGAAAGCTGCAGGGTGTTTCTGAGTGCCTGTGTGGCAAATGGGCAAACTCATAACCTCCATCCACTTGCCAGATGATGATTCACAGATACTCATGACAGTTTACTACTAGCAGTCAGTCTGCAGGGATGTTGCGGCTTCAAAAACCAAAAGCCAAAACCAGCACGGGAAAGCAGGACTGTTGCTACCTTTGGATGCTGACTGACCCTTTTCCTGCTTTGCTGTGGCTATCAATCCAGTTCCAGAGGCCATTTGAGTGGGACTGCATAACCTCTGCTATCTACATCTGTGTTTGCATACCTGGGCAGAGAGACACCGGCTGGTGGCAGAACATCCTGACTGACACGTACCAGAGTGCAACTAAGAGGGAGACACCAGCAATTAACGAGCCTCTGGAAGGAGTGACTGATTGAGAGATGCTCCAGACATCCAGGTTAAGCCCTTCATTTGACCCTGAGCAAATTATTCAACTCCTATCTGTAAAATAGGGTTAATGGCATTCTTCTGCTCTGTCATGCTCCTGATGCCTAAAGAAGTGTTCGGAAAGCCCCAGTGGAAGCACAGCAGAGTAACTTCAACATGCTCTGTGCTAGTGTGCAGGGAAGAGGGTTTGCCTTCAGGCACAGCAGTGCTGAGAACCAGCACTGCAGGTTCACTCTCCCATCAGCTCCCAGACACTTCTGAGATTTCTAGCCTGGAGGAGTCCAAGGTGTGAGCACAAAGATGACCCTTTCCTTCAGCAGTCCCACCAGATACAGTATCTAAGGATGAAGCCTGGACAGTGACTACACCCTGCACCATCCACTCCATGCACTGTAGCAACTGTGGCTTCAGTTTAGCTGGTGTTCTCCTTCCCCAGCATAGGAAATATGGTTCCTTTCCTGAAATACAGATGTTCTCATTGTGCTGCTCTGCAGCAGCACTATTTCATGACAGCGTTACGTAGCAGGTGCACACCACAGTAGCAGAGAAGGTGCCTTAACCCTTTACATGCTAAATGTCCTCATTTTCCCATCCTGCTTAAGTCCTCATTTGGTGCATTTGCCATCTCATTCTTCCTTGCCTACCCAAATCACACAGGGACAGAAATAAGGGCGATTCTTTTCCATATTAAAGAAGAAAGTTAAACAGTTTTCATGCCTCTTGAAACTTTAACAGAAAACTCAGGAGGAGTACTAGCACAATAGCTAACAAAAATAGCTCAAATCTGAACTTCCCAGAATATCACAAAGACTGTATTTGGTAGGGGCTTAAAGAGAGGGCCTGCCTTTTCTGGCGTGATGAAGGGATGACATGCCTGTTTAGAACAGTTCTGTTAATGCTACTGGCATTTTACTGCTACTAACTATCTGTTGGTACACAGGATAGGTAGCTTTTAAAATAAACCTGAATACCTGCCTTCAGCTCCAGGCATCTTGCTTGTCTTACACCAGTTTTGAAGGAAGACTTGTATTATTCTTTCATACACAGATGCAGCTCCGTGAAGTCAGGGAGAATTTTAAATTCTTGTATTAAGCTTTGTAAAGATTGAAAATGGCATGACATAAGTTAAACAGGGTGGATCAGTCTTCCACACTTTCACTTTATACATTGTTCCTGGTCTGCTTAAATTCAAGTTAGCTGTGGAGTTACTCATATTTTATACCGGGGTGAGCAAGGTCTCCTTGAAATCATAGAAAACAGTGATCCAGGAGAAAATTGGCCTAATGCTTTTCCTACTCCACCTCCTTCTGCAAGGCGAGTTCAGGAGTGCCAGGCTTCCTGGCATTTATTTCTGCACAGATCTAATCCTGAGTTGGCCTTGGGAGCTGTCACTTACCTCAGGCTGCATTTGATAGGGCTCAAACAGTTCCCAGTTTCGGAAAACTTCCACTCCAACTACTTGGCCCTGTACCTGTCTCAAGTTTCTATATCAAGGAGTTTAGCTAGTTCCACTTCAAAGTCTCTGTTTATTTATATCTTTTTAATACTGAGCCACAAATAGTGCTGAGCACTGACACCTCCCAAATTGTGCTCTTGGGCACCTGTCAAATGTGTTGCACAAAGAAGATAACAGTTCACATTTACTTAACTCCTTCAGTGCTCAGGGCAAATGTCTTGCATTTAGAGTGGCAAAAGATGGGTAATAGCAAACCTGCAGCAAAGGAGCATGTAAAAAAGAAGTAACAGTAACTTGTGTGATGACCTTTGATTCCCTTATCTGACATGGACAAATATTCCTTGTGTATCCAAGCTTAAATCCAGCATGGTCATGTGGCCTTCCAGTACCTGAGGGGAGCCCAAAAGAAAGAGGGACAGGTACTCTTTACAAGGGCATGTAGCGACAGGACAAGGGGGAATGGCTTCAAACTGAGAGAGGGTAAGTTTAGAGTAGGTATTAGGAAGAAATTCTTTACTGTGGGGGTGGTGAGGCACTGGCATAGGTTGCCCAGAGAAGTTGTGGATGCCCATCCCTGGCAGTGTTCAAGGCCAGGCTGGATAAAGCAACCTGGTCTAGTAGGAGGTGTCCCTACCCATAGGAAGGGGTTGTAACTAGATGATTTTAAGGTCCCTTCCCACCCAAACCGTTCTGATTCTATGATTTACTCTCTTGCTTTGTTTCCCACTTGTAGAATGGGAACAGCTCACGTTACTTTACCTGACTGAGGGCAAGGGAAGAAAGGATAAATTCAATGACGAATGCAATGTGTGTTAGGGGGCATACAAATAGTGTGGTAGGAGAACTCCTGGCAAAGATACCACATCTCTCCAGGCTCCTTTCTTGTAAAAATTTCTTGAGTTCAAGAAAATTAGATACCCCTTGGTTCTCCTGAGGACACAAACAACAGAGAATCATAGAATGGTTTGGGTTGGAGGGGACCTTAAAAACCATCTAGTTCCAACCCCCCTGCCATGGGCAAGGACACCTTCCATTAGACCATGTTGCTCAAAGCCCCATCCAACATTATCTAGCTTGTCTCTAGATTTCCCAATGCCAAGAGCTGGAATGACAGCTGTGTACTCTTTTTTTCCCCCCAGATTAGCAAGATCTACTGGGATAGAACAGGAGACTGGAAGTTGAGAGGAAGAATGACAAATCAGTAAGTATAATTATTGCTTTCCTTCTTGAAGATGCCCAGAAGAAATCTTTACTTATCTAATAAATTGAATTTAACAATGTCTGGAGGAGCCCCTGACTAACGCTTGGGGCTTTGAGGAATGGAACTAGGACTGGATGTTTTATTAAAGAAAAAAGGGGTGGGAACCCAAACAAAATGGAGTGTGCAATGTAACCGCAGCATCTCACCCAGGGCTGCAGTGCTGAATATGGCATCACACTGAAAATAGCTGCTTTTAAATGAATTCTGGTACAGTGTGAGCTTGTTCTCACTGAAAGTCTCTCCTGTGCTGGGCCAAAACTGCAGCTGTGCTGGGGTGTGGGGTGCCTCTCGTTTTTTTTTTCCTGCCACAAAAGAGACTCCAGGGCCTTCAGTCTCTCTGAAAAACAAGGGGCACACAGCAGAGTACTTTAAAATGGCTGGTACTTCTCCACATAGACCTACTGCCCTCCCGTGGCTGCCAAGGAGCATCTCTAAAGCATAAACGGAGATCAGGGACTGAGAGAAACAATAAAGAAACATAACTATATATTCAATTTAAACCAAAACCCAGTTTGAGTTACAAGGAAGAGGAAAGCAAACACAGTGGGATGAACTGGAAGTACCTATGAAGGCAAGAACAAAGAGCCTGAAGTCAGGTTTTATGAATGAGACCATGAGTATCAAATGAAAGCTGTGCAGTTCTTCAAGGACTATCTTGTTTCTGGTTTTTTCATTACAACTGTGCTGCTTCTTGTGCATCCTCTGAGGGCAGAGCTGATCTCCAGTCTTTGACACACAGCAGACACTTAAACAAAACAACTCCAGACCTCCCACCAATTAAGTTTCACTGAGGGTTGCATTAGGCAGGCTCACCACTACATTTTTGTTCATGGACTTGGCTTCAGTTTTAGATATTAAAGACTGATGTATGCCCAAGCTACATTTGAGACTACATGCAATGAAACACTCATTTCAGACTGGAGAGTAGGGGTGAGTGTGACCAGATCACACAGGAAAATGCCAACCTATGGCACCTCCTATAGGACTTCAGATGTTGAGTGACACCAGCATCAAGACAGGTGTCAC
The DNA here is from genome assembly GCA_013398955.1 of Callaeas wilsoni. Lineage (NCBI taxonomy): Eukaryota > Metazoa > Chordata > Aves > Passeriformes > Callaeidae > Callaeas > Callaeas wilsoni. The sequence goes on from VWPU01011405.1 coordinate 12,067, forward strand.
CCCAATGTACCTGGCAGCTGTGCTGTTTCAGGGATTCACATCAGTGGGAAAAGCAGGATTTCCTCAGAGCGTGCAGCAAGCTGACACTGGTGAATGAACACATGAGGCAGACAAATGCTTTGCTCACTCAAGTTGCCAGGTCACTGAGTCAGTATCTCATGTAGCAGCCAACTATGAGGTGGGGAAATCCTGCCCTCTGCATTTCACATCTTAGGCCATGCTGCACAACGTTAACATCACAAACAAAACTTCACTCTATGCACAGGTGAAAATGTCCAAAGAGATGAGAAATCACTCCGTGTAATTTTAAAATTGGCGTGTCTGTGTGTATATGCACACGCAAACACAAATATATATTTGTAGTAAATACATATGAACTTTTACACAATTGTAACAGTTCCAGTATATCCATGATATACTCCCATCTCTCACCAGGAGAATACATTCTGTTGCACTGCCATGCAGAATGTCTTGCTCAGTTACCTTTTAAATCACAATTCTTGTAAGTTCTGCAGAATTGCTCAACGGAAGGCCAGTCTTTGGCAAGCAGGTATCTGCAGAAAACCAGTGGTGATCCTTCAATATGTGAAGGTTCCCCTCCCAGTTTCCTTCAAGTATCAACTCTGCTTTCATAGAAATAGTTTCTAACAATATGCTACAACCCTGATAAGCCAAGCAGGATTTTTCTTTCAGTATATACAAATTATTCACATCCTCTCTACACCATGCAATGCAAAAAGTAAAATCACATTTCCCAGTGACTCTAGTCCAATTTGGCCCCATAACTGTTTTAGTTAAAAAGAACAAATACAAACAAATAGAAAAAGCAACTCTCACATAAACCTTAAAAATCAGCAAACAAAGCTCTACTGATTTACATTTCCAAAGGAAATACCTTTTAGTAATAGTTAACTCTGTCTGCAGCTGTTAAGTCCAAGCATTGCAAATGTGAGAAATGAGGACGGAAAACTAACAAAGAGCAAGAATTACTGACTTGTCCAGACTGACACGCACACACACCCCCCCACACTCACCTCGTAAAAACCCTTACTCATTTTTTTAAAATTAGCCTGAATCGCCTGTGTGATGTCATTGTTAAATATCAAAGCAGATGAGCTTGAACAGGTCTACTGGAAAAAGCACTACATAAAATATGTGTAATTCAAAGCCTTAGCTAAAAAGTATTTCCAGAAATTAAATTCTGTGTCTCAATGACATTGCATTATTCACGAACTCTCGCATCATGTTACATTTATTGTCGTTGATCAGCTGTCAAAGAAAACTGAGCTTGTTTGAGTAACAGACACAAGTAAAAAGAAAAGAAAAAAAAAATCACAGAACTTTGGCTACTACTGAAAAACTGACTCAAAGAGTAGAAATAAAATTCTTTTCAAAAGTGGACAAAACATAAAGGTTCAATCTGTCCTACATATTTTTTACTGACATCAAGCACTGCGGTTTTCTTAATGAACTCACTTGAGGATGTATAGCTATTCCTAGAAGTAATGTAACAACAGATTAAAGTTTGCACCCCAATATTTTGGTACAAACTATGACTGGATATTTCCAAAAGAGTCCCTCTGACACTAAATAGCTATTTTAAAATTTGTAATTAAAAAAATAATCTTTAAACAGTACAAAAACCTAGGTAAACCAACTCTCAGTCAGTGTAAGAGAGGACCTCTTAATAAAGGGAAGGTAAATCCTCCTTTGGAGTAGTTACAACCATGCACAGAAATGAGACCAGAAACACACAGAGTAAGTTACAGGTCTGATTTACTAGAGTTGTTCAGTCATTTCCATCTTAGGGTCATTTCAAGATTGCAGTATGGACCCAGAAAAATATTTCCTAAAAAATAAAACGCTGGGAGGAGAGAGCAGTATCTGTTTCCGCACGCTGAGGATCTGATGTGCTGGAAGGGGCAGCCCTGCCTTCGTCAGCTGCTTGCTGCAGTGGTGGATGTGCTCAGAGCCAAAAGCCTGATGTTCAGACATGCCACCACTGACATCCTGTCTCAGTCCCTCATGGCTCACTATGTCTAACTAAGGTCAGAATAAACAGGCCTTTGGGGCAGTTTCAGCAGATGCTGTGTGCACAGCAGCCAACGTAGGAAGTTCAGCCTCCCTTCTCTAATGCTCACACACTGCTCTGTGCATGCTGCCAGCTGTGCTTTTCCAATCACTTGCACCTCGTGTTTGTACAACACTTCAAATGTGTGAAGGCTTACAAATTCTGAAGTATGGATAAAGCTGACTGCAGTTCCAGGGCTAAAACACCTTAGCTCCTGGAAGATCAGACCCGTCACCTCTCCAGTGTTCCATGCCACATACACGTTTCTGTGCTCACAACAGCCACTGTGCACATCAAATAAAATAAAAGTAACACTCTGACATCAGCAAGGAGCCAGGCTTTTCACCAAGAGTCCTGTGAAAAATCTCAGTTCAACACGTAACTATTAGAATTTTAGTACACGGCATGTCACGGAATTAGTGTTTTCCTTACAAATATATGGCACTAAGTGTAAAAACTTTATGACCTACTCCAAACATTGTACCATACTTCACAGCAAAGCTTGAAAAAGAATCCTGTAACTCCCACTTCTTCTAAATATACAGCTGGTGGAAAGCCAGGGTGTCCATGAACGGTCGCACAAGGTTGTCTGTTGAGAAGTAGAAGATCAAGCCAAAGGTGATGGAGATGGGAAGAGCAGGCAGTGCTTTCTTAAAAACAGCCAGTAGTAAAAGTGTTAGGCATAAACCCTGTCAGAGAGAAGAGGGAAAAAAAAACCACAAGGAGATAACAGTAAGACAACCAGAAATAAATCTGTCACCAACAAGCCAACATACAGATAATTATCTACATGCACTGTAGAGCACTGAAGCCAGCCTGAGCTACCAGCAGCAGAATATGTATTTGCCCATAGCTTCATCTTTCACACAAGTTGGCCAGGTTTTTTCTCAGCAATTTTGAGCACAACCCTCTGCTGAGACAGTGGTATAAACAGCTAATGCAGAGGTACAGCTGACCCTGAGAGGTTAACTTCTTTACACATTATTTTACTCTTTGTTCTGTGCCATTATGAATGAAGTACTGATCCAGCAGACAAAAGCACTTAAATCCTGGTGAACTGCACAGATAGGAGTTCCACTGAAGGTCTCTTAACACACAGCAGGATGTACTTATGACACATTCCCCGTTTACAAGGTCCCTTAGGGTAAAAAAGGAAAGAAAAACAAAAAAAAACCAAACCAAAACTGAAACCAAATCAAATACCACTGCTGCTGTTTTGGCTGAATTGCTTATTACAATGGGTGAGTTCTGGTTTTATCTGGATAGCAGGCCAAGATCTGCTTTTTGGAGCATGTGAGAAAGCTATTGTATATTCTGGGTAGATACTGCGGCTAAGTGCCTCTAGATATTAATTCCTTCTCTCATCAGAGCTCTTTTTAATTCCTCCATGATGACAAAACTTCAAAGACACTGGGCTCCAAAAATACCCACTAGCTAAAGGCTAAAGATCAGCAGACAGGATTTTTTAAATTCTTTTTTCTTTTTTAATCAGTGTTTCTAGATTGCAATCTTGTTCACAATCCACCTCAGCCTGTAGTTCTGTTCTTACTCTCTCAGGGACCATATCTGGCTTACACCTCCTCTTTAAATCTCATCTTCCTTTTAAGATGTGCTTACTGCTGGGGAACTGGAGGGACATTTTTGGGGACCAGAAAGCCATGTAGCAGCAAGATTATGAAACTGCAAATGGAGACAGAACAAGTTTTAACATCACCAAGAAAGACACGGAATGGGGCATTTGGCCTCACAAGACAGATGAGCAAGAACATTTCCCCCAGCAAAGGGACCCCGTGTTGGACTGCAGCATATGGAGCTAGGTGATCCTATGGGTTACTCTGACCTGTAGGGTTGGAAAGCTACACTGAACAGACTCCACTGAAGGCAGCTCATTTCTAGTTCTCATGCTTTTTGATGCCCACTCTTCACAAGTGAAAGTCACTTGCACTGTTCTTGGGATCTAAGTAGGAAAAGAGAGGCCCAAGAAGGACACGGTAATCGATTTTCTTTTACATTCTAAAAATCCTACTGTTGCCTTTTCAGTTAGTTTCTATGAGGATGTTGAGGTAAACAGCAAGTGTGTAGTAATTATTTTTCACTCAGGTGGAAGCTTAACAATGGCAGAACTGACTCCTTTAGCAGTTAGTCATCTGCTCTTACTGATAATTTCCATGGATTTAAGTCTCTGTCCTTTTCATTTTTTCCAGCTCAAACAGTAGAATAAGATAGGTTTTCACCCTCTTATCTATCAGCTCCCCTTAGCATAACGGAGTTCACCTTTTCAACTGCACTTGCTAATCAGTGTGGAGTTCCTAATATTGACTCTTGTAGCTGAAGCAAACACACCAGCAGTTCCCTGGGGCTGTTTCACCCCCACCATCTCCACGCTTAGCTCTGCTGTAATTAGTCTGGATCATTCTGTTGCAGTGGCTGTTTAAAACCTAGAGACAGTATTCCTAAATATCTAGCAGGTTACCTGGACTGATTTAGCAGCGCTCAGCTGCTGGTACTTCTGGCAACACTTCTGTGCTGACCAGGGTGTGACAGAGCTTTTAAAAGCTGCTCACTTACTATGAGAATGGCTACAAAGCAGGCCAGTGTAGTATTCCAGTCTCCACTAGCTGTGGCAGCTGCTTTCCCAACAAGCACGCTGTAAAATATGAAGTCTCCAAGGCCCAGCTTCACACCTCCTGAAAGAAGTGGAGAAAGAAATAAGTGTTAATTCTGAGCCTCCTGTTTTGCTTCCTCCTGAAAAAACTCTTGTTCCCTGGGGAGCAGGTGAAGGTTCCTAGTCCTGGCTACTAGCCTGGACCCACACATTCCCAAGGAGGCCGAGACTTCCAGCCCCTCCTCCCACTAATTGTTTTTGTTCTCCCTCATTCTCTAAGGTGCTTCTCTGGGCTGCTTTACAAATGAACCAGCTGAGGAAGCACAAGGTCAGAGAGGGACAGGACTCAAGGGGAAGAAGGAACTGTCTAAATTGTACACATAGCCAACAGATGTCACTGGAACCACAATCCCAGAACAGATTCTGCAGCAGCAAGAGGTAATACACAGTCAGACTCAAGATCTTCATTGCTCAGCAAGCACAACTCTTCAAATTAACTGTGATTAGACCAAACTAGGTAACAGAGTGTTAACCACAGAGAGTAAAAATACTGGGTTCTGACTACACTGAAAACAAGGTATAAAGCTTCCCTTACTTTCCTCCTCCTCGAGTTCCTCTAAAGAAGTGACGGGGCGGGTTGGAACAGGACTCCTCGTCTCTGGCATCTGAGACTCTGCATGTGAAGGGCTCCTGAGGTGTTCTCTCCCATCCTCAGCTTGGTTCCACAAAAACAGGCCAAGAGTGGATTACAGAAAAAAAAAAAAAAAATAAACACAAGAGACAGCTACGTTTATAACACATTTTAGCCCATGAAATCCATACTCCTGTGAAGCTGCCCTGCAATGCTTAAGCCCTTTGTCTCTTGGAGGTGTGACCATCAGGACCCGTTGAGGCAGAGACATTTAGTGGCTTTGAGGGAAACACGTGTGTTATTGTTGGGAGCAGCTGGAAGGGTGCGTGCTCACAGCTTCTCTGGCAGCCACCCAGGAGCTCAATGGCTTTAACAAGTGAGCACGTACACAGACCAGAATGACAAGTAAAACCCACTAAACTTAATACGCGTTCCCACCGTGTTGTACCTTTGGGGTGGAGGTGCTCAGGTATTCCCTAAACAGTCATATGACAAAAATGGATGACTAAGAGGACTGCCATTTATGAGAGAAGTCCTGAGTCACACTGACATTGGAGCTGACTGTTCATGTGTAGAAGGCAGACACATTTCATTGCCCACAGCTTTAACTGTTCTTCCCCTCTCTGTTAAAGCACATTTGACAGAGCCTTTGGCAGTACTTTTGGAAGCAGCCAGTCTGTGATATATGACTCTATCTGACTGTTTCTATTTTTTGGAAGCTCCTACAAACTCTTCAGTCCATGTCAGTTTGACAGGTTGCTGCTGCTGCAGATGCAAGCAGATCTGGGATCTGGGACACACAGAGCTTCCATAGAGCATTCTGTACCCCTCAACATGTAGTCTGTGCCTGCTCTGTGCCCCGTTTCACAGCAGGATTGTGTCCCTGCCATTCCTTGGCATGTCAGCTGCTTCATCCTGAAATGAGCAGCATGTTCAGTTATCAAACCTTTGCACACATTTATTGCTTTAACATTCAAAGGTACTGTCATCTCTGAAGTGCAGCAGGACTAGATGGGAAGTCTTCCCAAAACCACAAGTAAGAATTTATTCAATCACCTTAAAACTGCAGTTTAATTTGCATCTCAAGAAGATAAAAGCAAAGGCACCCTAATTACTGCAGCACCAGCTACAATGTAAACTTGGATCACAAAAGCTGCTGGTGGGTAACTGTCTTAACATAAGACTTTACCCAAGGGTAAAGACATTTATTTTCTTTAGCAGGGTGAGCCATATTGCACTTACAGGAAGGTGAAAGTACACCTGCTGCATGGCACTGGTCTGACTGCAACACACCGAAATCCACCAGCTCATCAGTATTATATATAGAAGCCTGTGTTGTAATTTACCATCCCCAGGGAGAAAAAATATAACCCCCCACTAGCTCACTTTCAGCTTTGATTTCAGTACATGGAAGATGTGTGTTGAACAACACTTCTGTTTGATTTGTTGTTTGGTTTTTTTTAAATAAAAGTGGCCTGAATACTGGAGCTTCCTACACTGTCTGGCCATCTTTGCTGCCAGTCCTTACAGCAGGTTTATGAACATCACTGAGTTCTGCAAGTAACACCACTGAGAAAAACCACATCCACCAGGATTCGGGGGGCTTATGTTTACTTTCAGTCTCAAACATACTCATTATTTCTGTAGGACAGTGCTCTGTATGGCAGAGAGACATGCAAACAAACCTGCATCCCATGTCTGCTGACTTGGTCCTCTTGCTACTGTGTCTGGCTTTGCCATTCCAACTGTCCACATCATAGCAGCTGGAAGAAAGAAAGTAATCGGCTGCATAAAACATTGCCCACTATAACACAGAGGAAGTAAGTATTTAGCTGTCCCTGAAAATGTTTTTAAAACACTCAGTTGGTTTCCCTAGGCACTGAGATAGCAAGGTGGGAGAAAGCCAAGGCAGTGCATCCATTCAGTTTTTACTAAAGTCCCAGAGCACAAGTAGCTAAGAGTCAATATAATCTTCTTTGTGGATTAAAGAAAGTAAAATTCTAGAACTAGGGTACTCATCTCCTTTGTTTTCTTCCTGATTTCTGGCTCTTTTCTTCAAAGAAAATAACTTCCCAGAGAATGATGGTAATACAAAAAGTAACCAGAGGTTAACTAACAGTTTATTCATGTTCTGCTAAAGGTACAGCACACGAGCGAGGGATTACAGGAGTTGTCAGAGTGCAAGTTTTCCTTCTGCCTGTTTTGGTTCCATCCTGTCAAAATATTGCCTATTTCTGTTTTGGTTCCAATAGCAACTGATGTTTGGGGGTTTATTCTTGGAATCCGTAAATTAAAAAGGAATACAAACCGTTCTGAAATGAGTGGAAGGGAACTCAAATCGGCATTTTAAGTGTGCATCAGTCTCCCTGATTTTATAGAAGCTAAGCTAAACAAAATAAGCCAAGGCAAACACAGTGCCTACTTTTCCACCATGAGCTCAGCCAAGGTGATGTTTTTGCATCTAGAGGGAGCCACAGAATGTGTCTTGCAATGGAGACACTGACGTTCTGCACAAGAACTTTTTGTTTGGTGTTTATTATTTTCTGAACTGCATTCTCCTGTAGGGAAACTCTTGCTTGTTAACTAAAGCATGTGAGAGACTTCATCTAGATTGTCTCAGGTCAGTGCAACAAAATCTCCTGTAAAAGGGAAGGCAGCTGAGGTGAACTGAGACTCTGCTTGGAACACATAAAAGCATTTATGTAACATTAAATGCTTGAAGAAAAAAAAAACCAGTCAGGTTGTAGGCATCCTCAGCTTAGCACCAAACATTTGGGAATAACCCTTCATCTTCAAAGTGATGTAATGAAAAAGTCACTGAGGTCCACGAAGCACTTGAGTCCAGGTCCCATGAGTGTTGAGTCTCCTGCCTTCCAACAGCCTTAATCTTAAGCACATGGACACCTTTGGATAAGGGGCACCAGACACCGTGGTAGTTAAACAGCCCAAGGAAGCCAGGGAAGAGATGACTGATTCTGTTTGCAGAGCAACACTTGAATGGAGCCCTTTGCAAAGTGAGGAGCCAAACAATGAACAGTAAAGCAAATATATTATAAGCACTGCCATCTGTACAGTACACAGGGCAAGAGGGGGCTGCAGGAAGCATGGAGCCTCATCACATGTTTAAAGTGCGTCTGTAAAGCATACACACAAGGAATAAATGTATTGAGTGAGCATCAGCTAGTTACAGAACACAGCAAACACTGCTGCCCACCTCACACAGGGTTTTGTGTGCAGGAAAAAAGAGGCATATTCTGCACTATATTCATGAAAGGATAAATCTGCTTCTGAACATTCAGCTTCACAAGGTAAATATGGGCCCCCTTCAGCTAATGAGAGTGAGCAACATTGTAACTGATAAACAAGGCCTTGTAGTAATGGTCTGTTCCAGAACATAAATGTGCACCATGCTCAAGGCAAGAAAGTAGCTAAGATAGTGCTCTTTGCTTTGACACAGAAAGAGTTTAATAGAGTGTCTTCTGGCTAAAAACATTAACATTATAATCTTACTCACAGGAATATATTAATGCAGGGAAAATGGGCTCATTTCTCTCCTGTGCGGTTTCTACCAGCATTCTCAGTGGCCCCTTGGGACAGAGAACAGCCATCAGATCTGCAGAAAGAAAAGGACCGATCTCATCTTAAACTGTCATGCATGTTTTACATTCTTTATCTTTAAGAAGACATTCTCCCCTCAAATTTACATCTATCCATATAAACTAGATGATTTCCTGAATGGCACTTTCCAGCACTTTGCATAACTCTAGCTGTTCTAGTCCCTGAAAGTGTTGTTCACTTAAAATACCATCTCCAATAATAAGAGTTTTCACTGTGCTAATCCTATAAAAAGCCCCTTGAGAATACCACATGAGTTCTTTGAAAGCAGACAGCAGCATTTCACCGAGATGTTACATTTAATTAGAGGAGGAGTGGGGGTGCTTTGTTCACATTCCACAATCCATCACTACGTACACTGGCTCTGTGTTTCACATGAGTGAAGGCCTTTGGTCCAGTACCTCTTTGCCTACCCTCTCTCCTCCATCAGATCTCCTCCCTCTTGTTCTGCAGGTTCTCTTGAAACTTATAACTCATACCAAAATCCATGATCTCTTGATAACAATTAACAAAACTTGCAAGACTGTCAGGTCTGCGACTGATAAAAATCCAACCACCCCTACCATGCAGTTAGGTGAGGTTCAGTCCTTCCCTGACTTGGTGATCCACTTTGAAAGACCTGGTAGAAATACACTACCTACACAAACAAGTTAGCAAGAGGCAAGGCAGAGAGTCAACTTAATTGCCCATCTGGCTCTTTCTAAAGCTCTTAGCACCATAAAGTTGTCTTTTTGAAGTTCATATAGAGTCCTGAGATTGCCTCAGAGTAACCTCTCCAGGAGCCAGACCTTGAGTCACAACCCAGACTTACCATAGATGGAGATTGCACCTAGAATCACCCATGCTGACCACTCAGGTAGATATTTAATGAACACCAATGCCATTAGAGCACTGATCATAATGAGATAAGCTTGCTGGAGCTGCAAGGGACCTTTCCAGTGGATGCAAATCATTCCAACAGCTCCAAAATTCCAGATGACTATGAACAGAGTGGGGTAATCCATGGCCACGTTGTACGTCTTCAATACTTCACTGAAATACCACAAGAAAATTTAGCTAAGCAGTGAAAGCAAGTGACATGCAAAGCATCCCACTGGCTGTAGTTAAACAAAAAAGCCCCCAACTACAACAGGAGGAAGCAGAATAGAGCAACTCTCATCATGAAAGGNGCCAAAAAGCCCCCAACTACAACTACAACAGGAGGAAGCAGAACAGAGCAACTCTCATCATGAAAGGGGAACCTGCCCTTTGGCCAATTGCTTCCCTGAGCTCTCTGTTCCTCCTGCCTGAGATGGATATGCTGTTACAGACTGGCACCACACTGCCTTAGTCCTCACTTCAACAGCAATTCCAAGGGTTTGAGCAGGCAGGATTTCAAGTCTTAAACAAGCTTAGGCCTGTGGCTACATGACAGTCTACAGCAAAGAAGTCCTGTCAGTGTCATCCCACCAGGTGCAATATGCTCACAGTTAAAATGGGAAAAGTCTAAAGAAATGTCACCCACAAGTTAAGTTTCCTTTCACTGAGCTGGGAGCTAAGGGAATGAGCTTGAAACAGTGTTGTCTAAGAAAAAAGACAAATCAGAGAAGCAACTCAGCACATGAAGTTCCTTTCCACATGCTTCTCAATGTATAATCCAGGGCCTCTGTACCACAAGATTCAGCCTGTTCATTTCATGCTCACAGTATCACTTCCCAGTGATTTTTGTAAAATCAAGCATTGACTATTAAAGACCTTCTTTTCCACTTTTTAAAGAAGAAAGCTATCTTCTTCCAACAACCCTTAAATGTCCATTTGGAGAAGGGGAGACATTCCTTTTCTTGTTCGAAGAGGGAATTTTCGGCAAAGAGGTGAAGGAGCGCTGAACTGCCAGGTTACCTGCACCATTCCCACTTACCCGAGGTATATGTAGGTAAAGAGGAAGAGCAGCATCAAAGAGGACAGGATCAGCCAGCCATGGATGAACTATCAAGGACAAGAATAGACAGTGATTGTAGGGGCTGTTACCCCTGCACAGGTCACAGAACTGCAGCCCAATAGTATCCTTCTGCACTCCTCTTCCACTGTTCAAAGATCCTGCCTTCTCTATGGTCAGTGAGGGAGGAGGGACAGCCAGTTCCTCCCAGTTCTCCCACTTTCATTTTGTACTCTGTCTCTTAGGGTTTTAGTTGGTTTGGGTTTTAGTTGGCTTGGGTTTTTCTCGGTCTCTGTCCTAAGCATTTTCATGGGTATCCATACTGGCTGCTAGCTCACACAGGTGAGCACATCCTTTCTGTTTGTTAGGAAGGAGGAAGGGTTTGCCCAAGGCTGTAAAATAAAATCCATCTTTGGGACAATTTAAAAATCAGGAATGGCCAGAGCTCAAATACTGGGCTGGTACCACATATAAGAACTCCCTGGGCACCACAGAACCTGAATGTGCCTTTCCCTCCAAGCCTTGTGCTCATCTACCAGAGCTTCCACAGGTAGGAATAATACCAGTTCCCACAAAGCTTGTCTGAAATGCCTTAATAGAAGGCATTCACAGTAAATGGTACAACTTAGCCCATAAGTACAAATGGCACAACATTTGGATCGGGTGCAGAAAACTCAGACCTGACTAATACAAAGTAGCAGACCTTGTTTTGAAGAGCCTGCCATTAGTGACAAAATAATAGCAAAGCCTATTCAGAGCCTCAGCTCCATCACCACTGACAAAGGCTTCTGCACAGTATGATTCCTGCTGTGCTCAAGATGAGGAGGAGCCAGTGCAGTGCCTGTGTTTCTCACTGCCATGCAAGGCCCATTTAATCCCAGGCTCACAGCACAGAGGTGGAAAAGGCCCTGGCATGAATGCTTTACCTTGTAGCAGCGGTATTTATAGAGCAGCACTAGGAACACGGTCATCACAATGATGACACTGATCATTACGATGGTGTTCAACACCGAGTTCAAGAGACGCTGGCCCACAGATGGGGTGTCCTCACTGAAAGGGGTGTAGATCCTGCAGGATAAAGCAAAAGCCATATAAAGTATAGATACTCTCTTTTAACCATCTGTCCCAGCTGAAACCAGACCTCTCTGTGTGTGGGAAAGAAAGGGAGGTAGGATTGCCAAGGACAGCAAACATGAGAGGTAGCCTCTGAAGGGGCTGGGCTCAAGTTAATTATCAACTAAAGATTAGTGGTCTCTATCAAAAGCACATTCCTACAGAGCAGCTGTGGCTGGCAGAGCTCTAAGCAAAAAGACCTAGAGTATAAATGACTTTATTTTAGTAAGTGCTCTGCAGGCCATGAATTTTTATTGCATGCTCTGGAACCTCTCTATGATAATTACAAGGATACTTCCCAGGTACTGTTCTGAAATGGGGTACACTCTTTCTTTCCACACTTGGTAGGAGAGTCTTGGACTCCTTTATCCCTTCTCACTACCCTACACCCCTCCCCCCACTTTGATTCCTTTGATTCAGTTCAAGGGACCACAGTCCCCCTTTCTCCACTCCGTATGTGAAGGACAGAGCCCCAGGAGCCAGGCCCCAGGAGCCAGGCACTGTCAGCAAGAGCTGGACGGAATTAGGTATCCACACCATGAGTCCTTAGGAACCAGAAATATCACCAGGAAATGAGACACTCATCCAAATGAACATGCTATTCCCTGATTGCTGCCAACTAGTGAGTGAACAGCCTAGCAGTTCAGCTTGGGCCTTTTATGCTGCAGAATGAAGCAGCTTCATTATTATGCTGCTCACAGGCCTCACTAGGGCACCCTAAATGACAGCGCTGACGAATCAGTGCAATGCAGGTATGGGAAAAACTTACACAGGTGAACGGAGCGTACTTGAGTAAGCGCTCTGTATCTTTCTACAGCCACCTTTCCCTGTGTAAGGGCTCTCCCAGCCTGCCAAGGAAGCACTCTGCATGCACAGAGCATGTGTGTGGAGCAGGGGGTCCCACATACTCAGGCTGTTTGCAGACCCCACTTACAGCTGCCCGTTTTTCTCCGTATAGAAGCGCACTGACTTTATGGTGGCGACGACAACAATCATACAAAGGGTGACAGGCACAAAGAGCATGATTACATGCTTTGCTCCATATTTCAGAGTCAGTTCCTCCTCTTCATTTTCCAGGGCGCTTTCTCTCACTGGAACACCCGAGCCAGACGTTTCTCCACCGGCAATATTGTTCGGGCCACGGCTGCTGCCTGCTCGCCTCTTCTGAAAAGAAATATTAGCAAATATGTAAGATGCTTCTTTTCTTTGTGTTCAAAGCTTGATTCCATCACATCTCACGAGGCTGCTGTTGTCCACCACAGCATAGCAGCTGAGTCCTAATATAAAGGTACCAACTGAACAATACAAGTAGAAATTCCATTGCAAACAGGTTGCAGTAGAGTTTTTAAATCAATACCAGGAGTATCTAAGGACCTCTTCAAATGCAAATATATAGATAGACACATGAACATGAAGGGCAAGATGCCCAGAACTAGACAGAAAAAATGTCATCTGGGGTGACATAAGCTTGACATGTTCCTCCTCTCCCAACAATGCTGTGCTTGCTTTAGCCTGCTGCTTCACTGGCAGCTGGACTAGATTCTGTTCTAACATTAGCTGCATCTGACCAGAGCAGACAAAGGGTATCTGGCAAAACAAGAAGGCTAAAAGGGATATCCTGCAACAGTCACATGTGCATCAGGTCCTGATTAAAAGCCTGTATCTTTACCAAAAGGAAGGAAAAGGGAGGAGTATATATGAAGATAAAAATGGAGAAAAAGTCAGAGAGGAGGAAATGGCAACAGGCAGTGCTGCTGCTGGCTGAGAGTGACGCCAAGGAAACAACACTGACCAAAGCCAATCCCAGAAGCCAGTCTGGTAGGAGGGATTGAGGGGTAGCAGGACTACTTCTGTCACCACACCCCATGTCCTCACTCCCCAAGAGGGACACACACCTACCCTATGTGCCTGTGCTTCCCCTGCTTCCGAGGCTTGCAGGCCATCCTGGTAGGAGGGTACTGGAGGGCTCTCTGCAGACATCAGGGAGGTTCTCTCATTGCAGGGCTCCTCCTCGCTGTCCGAATTGTTCATGAACGTGATCATCGCCGCTTTCCAAGGGAGCACTCAGGAGGGCACAGCCAAGCACTACTCAAGGCTGTGGGGACAAGCAGAGCAGAGGGGAAGAAAACAGTGAACACCACAGTGCAAATAACTGAAAGTCTGAAGAGGATTCAGCAGATTTCAGCAGGGAGGCTCCAGCACACCACGTAACTCCATCTTCTCACAACAGCAGATTTATCCTGCCCTCACCCAGGCATGACAATCCATTCAGTTAAAGTCACTGGGACTGCTGCAGGCAGGGATATCAGCTAAATGCAGCACTGAAGAAACTTACTTTTTCTTTGCCACAGCTTTCACACTTGCTGCCTCTATTCCCCCTCTCCCATCAGTACACCTCACCTTCCACAAAGCAGGTTTCTCAGCGCTCAGAGTTTGTTTGGCAGGGGCCAGGCACAGCTTCACCTCACACACTGGCTGCCTGTCAGAAAGCTCAGAGAGCTCAAGCTCTTACACAACACTCCCGCGAGCATCAGCAAGGAGCAGAAGTTTCTTAGTAACCTGGAGCCTCAGCTTTACATAAGCCACTAATCAGGAGCTACATGCTGTCTTATGACTATTTATTAACCAGGTGAATTTTATTAGCAGTGCTTCTCTTTGTCCATGGAGAGGTTTGCATAGCAAGGGAAAGACCTGTCTCCTTAGGAGAGCCACTTGTGGGTTTTTCCTTATGTTGTCTTGTGATTAAAAGCAAAGCTACTTGGATGGGCAAAAATATGGAGAATAAATGTGGGAGCTAGAAATGCTTGGCCTCTTTTCACCTACTGCTATGCAGAAAAGCAGGCAAAGCAGTGACAGAGTACAGAAAAGAAAGGAACAGCTCTTCTTTCTAGATACAAGAGGGAGAAGGTACAGTACACTACCTTGAATACTGCAGAACAGCCTTAAAATCGGGATTTCAGGAAGTTTTAAACACAACTGACAGGAAAATTCTTTTTAGCACTTATTAGGTCAGCTTAACAAAGCAAGTGGAGTAATTAATCACTTTCTGATACTCAGCCAGTTGTTCACAAGCAAAACCATACCTCTAATGCATTGTAAGCAGTTATATCTACCAGAACACCTCCCCTCTACAGAACCTTACCCAAGCTCCTGTGTCTCAGGAAATAGAAGAGGATGCTGAAGAAGCCACGTGATTTGGACACAGTGACTTAAATCTGAATCATACATTCACAGCCCAACCAGCACACCCTGCTGTCTTGAGACGTCAGAGTGGATACTTTGAAGATCTGTGATATATTCTTGCTCCTCACTAAAGAAACTGAAATTCACTTTGGAGGAAGGAGAAGAGGGAGGAGTGGGAGATCCCCCTTTCTTTCACAGCCTCCTCACCACATCTGCACCTTCAAGAAATTTTAGAACGTGAACTCAATGCACCCAAGTGAAACATTTTTCAGACATCTGCTCCTCCCCTGGCTTCTCTTGCTTTTTCATATAATTTTGTTCTTCCTTTGGTGATAAAAGTGGTACAGTTATGGTAAACAAAAGCAGGGCTAACCCTCACACCAGGTCTGTCAGCTTCATTGTAATCCCGTGTTCTTACCGAGTGAGCTGCTTAACACTCGTGTGCTTATTTCTTACAGAGACCAAGATCTCCTCTCTGGATGCTTAACATGCTCTCTTGACTGAGCACATGAGGGCTCACAATTTACAGCTGGGATACTAGACTCTGCTCTAGTTACAGGATTTAGGTCTTTAAAGAAGTTGGGTATATAAAGCATTCAATCATGACATACTTCTGGATGAGGAACAGGATAAGTCATGCACGCCACAGGATCTGTGACCTATGGAGTTTAAATAACTCTCAAAACCTCCTGCCCATGTCAGAGACCAGGGAGGAAATAAATAAAGCTTTACTCACTGATAGTTTGGGACCAATGTTTAGGTTTCAACAACCCAATGAAAATACTGAAGAACTTTTTCTCACATTATTTAAGAAATCATTTTTGCTACATAAAGAGAGCAATTCTGCAGAGGATTTTGAAGGGACAGCCAATTAGCCTACTTTCAATACCCTAGTTATGCCCACTGGAGGAGCTAAACCAATAGCAAAACCACGGTACCAATTACTAACCTTCACAATTACATGGGAAGAAATAAACTCATGTTGAAATACAGCCATTTTTAAGGACATTTTCTCCTATGCTCGCCCAACAAGGATATGGACATGCAAAGGTGCCATGATACTTCTGGTCAGCGAGCAGATTCACACCTGAACACGGCTTCACTGTCTCTTGTTTACACAGCCGTGGTTTCAGTGAGGGTCAACACAAACACACCCCAGTGAATCCAAGACTTTACAGGAGCTCCTGTGGCAGACACCGAAGTCACAGCTGCCTTAGATTGATCTAAACTGTCCTGCCAAAGGGGTTGTCCCACCACTCTCCAACTCTCTGGTGCCAACACAGGTGCTCACCAGCTGGGTAGTGCTTTTGAAAAGACAGTGAGGCACCTGTTTCCCTTTGCTGGCACAGAGCCAGGCTATGGGAGCAGCCCCAGAGGCAGTGCCCACACCGGGAATACTGCACTGTGCAGGTCCCTTCCAGTAGGGTTGAGCCTTAAGGTGACAAGCCTTCTGCTTGCTCCCAGACAAGGAGCCCACCCTCACCTCAGGTCTGCAAAACCCTCGGCAGCTTGGCTTTGTGGCTCTTACCTAAGCAGGGGCCTTGGACATATGGTTTACAGAGGCAGGAACACTGGCTCTCCCCCTCTGCCCCACCATGGACCCAGCAGGGATTTTGCCTAATGCCACGATTTATTCATCAGAGGTGCACTTTGAACTGGCACCAAGGCTGTGCTGGCTGCCAGAGAGAGCTGTGGTTTGAGCAGTCTGTCCTCCAGGGGAGGAGGGACCAGCCTGGTCACTCTGGCACATGTACCCAGCACAACAGCACCCTTTGGGCTCAGCAGAGGGAAAGAACAGAAAGCCTGCGACTTGCTTGACGAGAAAAAAAGGAGCCACAGAGCACCAGGCAGCTAAGACAGGGGTGTTACAAAGCCACACTGTCTTCTGATCTCATTTCACTACTTAAACTGAGGAAAACGGCCTTGTGGAGATGATTTCTGCCTGCCAAAAGGAGGCTGCATGCACCATAATGGAAAGCAAGGCAGCCTTCTTTCCTACTCATGCTCATGACAGCAAACATGTCTGTGCATATTGACTGTTCTTCTAGGCTGAGCTGAACAATGGGGAAGAACAACTCAGGAATGGAAAACATGGAGCACTGAGAGAAATGTAAGCTGTATCTGTATTCATAGAAACCTTTAGAGCATGGTCTACCACATGCATTAAACAACGTGCCAGTCCATTATCAAACTGATGCCCTAAGTTATATCAGGCAAGGTTCTCCTCTCTGCCTCTCAAACCATCAGGTCCCATTCAAAAAATCATACAATGCTTAAGAGCCAAATGACCCAACTCCTCAAAACTATGGCAAAAATGAAAGGGGACAAAACTAGGTCAGCAGTAAGTGCTTCTTAGAGGAGCTGAGGTGGGAATACAACTACTCCTGCTTTACAGCAGTCTTGTCAATCCTGAAGGGAAGCAGGAGTCACCAATTCTCTTTCCAGATGTCCTTCATGCAAAAGGCCTCTTTCCTCAACTGTGATAAACCAGCTTTATGGATTTTCATTAAACTGGGCCAGTTCACTAACATTAAGATCTAGCCTCAGTTTGCCTTTCATTTTCATGCTGCAAACAATCTAAATCCTTTGCTTTTGCTTTGCATTTCATCCATCACAAATAATACCACTCTAATATACAGCACAGAACACCCTGGCAGAATAGTTAATTATCCACTCGAGAGTTAAAATTCCTTCTTATCCATATTGTTCCCTTTGATGGCAGTTAGATGAAGAGAAATGTATTGTCTTTGCTATATTTAGATCAAGAGAAAGCTTTGGGATGATACTGACAGCCTGATGTTCTCCCAAGTTTTGGCTGCAACAATCACTGCTGTTGGTAAATATGAAGGGACAGAAACAAACTTTTAAGAAATTGTAACTGGTGGGGCCAAAATTAGGAGGAAAGATTCCCATGTTCTTGCCAATAAAGAAAGTCAGAATGGGCATGCTGCTAAAATGACAGGGGACTTGGAACACACCATCTCAGTGTGCAAATACCACTCACTTTCAGCCCCAGAACACAAAAATAACAAAACACAAGACGCTATGGGAAGTTGTAAAGATTTGTAGCTTTCTTTCTCCATTCTGGCTGAAGTAGCACTGCTTTCTCTTGTCCCACAAGAAAGGAGCAACGTGTAGCCCCAAAGGGCGATTCTGCTGGCAGAGCTGAAATCACTCTCCCCAAGAGGGTCAGAAAGATTATTTTGCCAGCAGTGAGCCCAAATACTCTATCAGCCAACTCCTCGTCACAGCATAAAGGCACCACAGCCCTGCAGAACTACTCACACAAGAAAAACCTCAAAGCTCGGGTCACACTTCGCATGCAAGAGCGGCAACTCGCGTTGGTCGCGATACTGCTGAGGACATCAGAGCCAGCAGGGGCTGGAGGTGACACTTCGGGGACACCCAAGGACACCTGTGTTGGGGCTGAGTGCCTGTGTCCTACCCGAGTGGCCGCTTTCCAGCGGGGCTGGGACTGCTTCCCTGTTCATCCAGCTGCACGGCCAGCCCGGCCGGAGACACGGCCAACAAACAACTACATTAAAGAAAAGGGGGAAAAAAAACCCAAACAAGCCCCACCCCGCCAGGCAGAGATTTTGCAGGAGGCCAGAGGAGACCTTGCTCCCATGAAGATGTTCTTGCTCCCCAGCTGCCCTTTTCAACGCTTAAAAATTCTGGCTGCCACTGAAAGTGTGCCGGAGGCGCTCCCAAATGAAAGCCGGGATGGCAGGCAGGAGCGCCGCCAGCGCCCAGCAGAAATAGGTATACAGATATTTTTACACACGTACATACACAAACACACACGGATATACGTGTTTTTTATAGATAATATTCTATATAAGAACATACATATGTACGTATACACACACATATAGGGACGCAGGCGGCTCCGCGAGCGAGGCGACCCCGAGACCCCGCGCGAACGCCGGCGGCCGGCCGGGCCCGTCCCCCCCCATGCACAGCCGGCAGCATCCCGCCGGCAGAAGATGCCAATCCCGCAATCCCGCATCCGCATCCCGGTGCCGCGGCCCGGCCGGCCCCGCTGTTTACCTGCTCCCGGCACGGCACGCGCCCCCCGCCGCTCCCATTGGCTCCCGCCCCAGCGCCGGCCGGGACGGACGGCAGCGCCCGCCCATTCGCCGCCGCGGCTGTCGCTCAGCGAGTGTCCCCGCCTATGGGGCACTCCCCTCCAATAGGAGAGAAGAACGGGAAGAGGCTCGGCCAATAGGAATGCGGCTGTCCCCGCCCCCCCGCTGCCCGGTGGCGCCGGGTGAGGCGGTGTTGCCGCCATGGTGAGGCGGGTGCGGGCGGTGCCCGGCCTGGGGTCACGCGGCTGGAGTTGGAAAGAACCTTAAAGGCCGTCCGATTCCAACCCCCGGCATGGGATGGAGCCTTCCTCTAAACCACGTTGCTCAAAGCCCCGTCCAGCATGTCCTTGAACACTTCCAGGGATGGGNTCCTCGTCCAGAATGTCCTTGAACACTTCAGGGATGGGCCGTCCACAGCTTCTCTGGGCAACCTTTCCCAGTGCCTCACCACCCTCACAGTAAAGAACTTCCTCGAAATATCTAATATATAATCGAAACCTACTATCTTACAATCTGAATCCATTTCCCCTCGTCCTGTCACTAAATGATCTTGTAAAAAGTCCATTTCTGTCTTTCTTGTAGATTCCTTTCACATATTGGAAGGCTTAAATGCTTGTCAACTTACCCTTCAGTAAATGAAAAGATATGCAAGCATGCAGATCCTGATGGAAATAAAAGGGATAATAAATAATAAGAGAGAAGTGTGGAGGAGTAAACAGAGAAACCAGAGGAAATGGCCAAAGAATAGTTCTGCTGGAATTGTGTCCGACCCCTGCTCAGTTTATAGATCAGAGGAATAAATAAGGAAAATTACAGTTTCTCCCCATTTGCAATAGGTGTGGGGAGTTTGTATTTTCAGAGTGTAAGCGTTTTTGTTTAAAATTAAAAGAAGAAAAAAGCATGACAGTAAGCAAGATAATCCGGTAGAAAGATGAAATTGCTCTTCAGTCAGCAAACAAGCCACTCCTGCCTGTGTTCCCATTGCCTTACCAAGCAGAAGTCAAGTGAAATTAGGATTCTGGCAGCTCTGTAGCACTTGCTCATCATCTGTGGGGGCAGAGACACGAACTGGAGTCATGGCAATTTCCCTCTACTGCTGCTGGAAGAACCTCAGGCACAGCCCCAGGGAGTATTCACAGCAGGGATTCACACTGCTCTTTGCTCCGTGCCACCCATGATGATCTTGTATGCAAAAGGAATGAAGGGTAAGATGGTGATGAAGGAGACACAAGGTACAATATGTGCGCTGCCCCGCTATAAATCATTGGACAAAATGGAATCTTTTGCAGATTCCGAATCTCAAGTTGGCCATCACATTCTTTTCCCTGAATTTCCTGCACAACATCAGTGGCAAGTGATACGCCTTCCTTGTACCCGTAATCCTTATTTTGAACACTGCACACAGAACTAAGTTACATGGAAAATTCTTCAGAGCCCTAGAGAGCTGCCTATCCCAGCATGGCCAGCTGGCCTTTGCCAAGGTAAAGTCAGTCTGGAAAAACTGATAAACTCTGTGCTTGGCTGCATTCTTCACTAGCCAAGAGCTCTTCACTATCAGAGCTCTTTCTAACAGGTTTCCCTCAAAGGCTGTCTCTGCCTTTGGTCTTTGTGCTGAGCTGTTGAGTTCCTTTTCACTGGACACTTGATCCAGCTGGAGATTTTTTTAATGGGAATTTTTCTGGCGAATCCTTCACACATTTTGTGCTCAGCTGCTTTGTTAAGTTTAACATTAAGAGAGGGA
The DNA here is from genome assembly GCA_013398955.1 of Callaeas wilsoni. Lineage (NCBI taxonomy): Eukaryota > Metazoa > Chordata > Aves > Passeriformes > Callaeidae > Callaeas > Callaeas wilsoni. The sequence continues at coordinate 33,029 of VWPU01011405.1, forward strand.
ACCATTTTGGCTGCACTGACGTTTTCCACAACTGACAATCATTTTACACCCCTTTACTTTTACATGGAGCATAAGTATCTGACACAAATTTGGGATAATAGTAAAAATATTTATCTGTTTTAAAACATTTTGCAACTTCAAAGCCAAAGCATTGGCAGTTTGAACTGTGCTGCTCTTCACCTCGCTGGTAGCTGTCAGTCCACCCGAGCCTGCCATAGATCTGTGCAGGAGATAGGGAAATTGTTCTTAGGCTCCTTCTTCTAGGGGCTGAAGGGATGGGAACTGGTTTTACAAGACCAGTTGTCCTTTATCAGCAGCTTTAGAAGCTAAACTTGCAACTTTTTGTATCTCTCAAAAGTGCTGCTCTGCTGTATGAAGGGCTTGCAGCTGCCCACTCTGGACTAAAATTTGGAGACAAATTCCTTGCTTCTTTCCACATTCTCACTAGATCCTCCCTTTTTGCTCTCACTCTGATGGACAAATGCAAAGAGGTGTAGGTCTTGTGCAACCTAGCAAAGGGTTTTAGAGAAAAAATTAATGTACTGCAACCTTCATGGAAGCACAAGAACATGGATATGTGAAACCCAGCTGTTTTCCTGAGAATCCATATCCTGCCTGCCTCCTTTGTAGCTTTCAGAGGCAAAAATCTAATCTTACCTCAGTGTTCCTCTTCTGTACCCTAAAGTGGGTAATAGGAAGACAAATAGTTGTTTTGGGCTCTCCATCCATGAGTGTTACTTCCATGCAGCTTTCAGTCAGAATGCCTTTTCACATATTTTTTCCTAGCTGCATCACATGAGAAGCATCTGACCTGAGAGCAAGTTAACAGGCTCTTTGAGCAAAGCCTCACTCTGTATCATATGGACATCAAAAATATTTGGGTTTTTTTCTTTCTTTCTTTTTTTTTTAAAGAGATCTGTGCAGTCATTTCCTTAAGGGATCTCTCACAGATAATGCAGAGTGTGCTCATTCCCAGGGAAATCACATGCCCGGGTGCATCACAGCTTCATGTCTTGGGAGGTCAGTGTCTCTCGCCAGGCTGGTGGTTGTTCTGAAGTACACAGGGACATTCTCTGGGATTGCCCTAATGTGTCCCATTTGGTACTGAGATGTTAATGGTATGAAATCTCAGGGAGGTTTTGGTCATAAACTGTTGCAGTCCTCCAAATAGATCCAAGGAATTGTGACTGTTTTATTTCAGGAGATGTAAATAATACCCGGAAATAGGACTACTGACACAAATCCAAACATAGATGGTCCCTTGGCTTTTGAATGGAAACAGACACGACACCATCTGTCAAAATAACATTAAAACTTCTTGTGCTTGCACAGAAGATATGAATAGGGTCAGGCCCAGCACATCGGAGTTTTGCTCTGGAATAGACAGTACTTTCCAGGAGCCTTGCTGAATTTATTCCACTCCATAGATCTGTAGTCCCTCAAGGAAAGGTCATTACTGAATACCAAAGCAAACATTTTTCTCATAACTGAGGGAGATCTCGTTCATGAGAGGGCTTAGCAAGCAGCCAGGGCTCATGACGGAGTGCCACCTGTGGGCAGGAATCATCTATTGGTGTCACACTTCTGTGTGGATTTTTAAATTAAGAGTGTTCCCACCCTGGTGTATCCCTGATGCCTCAGATGTAACCAGACGGTTCAGATTTAAGCTCCAGCACTGAAGAATGTGGTATATCCTTCTGTCTAAAACAGAGCTAAGTACAGCTCCAAAGTCCCCTAGACTGTAGGCTGTGCATCTGACCCTTGGAAGCTCAACTTCATGCGAAGGGGATACTCTTAAGTTGTGTCGTGAATGTCCACTCAATACAAATCCCCCATGGTGTTGCACAGACCTGAGATCACCTCGTGATCTACAGGATCACAGGAGCTGTGTAGATGGCTTCTTTCTAAAGGATATAGAATTGAGCTAAATACGAGATTGTCTCAAAACAGACAAGGCCAAAGTGGTGGGTAGGGAACAGGAATTAAATCTGGTAAAGCGTGCAGTCACAAAGCAGTCAGCGATGCATCCAAGTCAATGGAATGCCACCAAAATCTTGCTTTCAAGCACAGGTCCTTGGCAGGCCCATCAAGCAGGAGCAGGATTGCCCCAGTGGGACTGCGCAGTGCCTGCCTGGGAGCAGAGCTCCTGCTGCCACGGTGCCCTCTGGACTACGGTCTTTCTCAGACACCTTCTCCTGCCTCCTTATGTACAAGTTTTGTACAGTTTTGCTGAAGGATGAAATTTCCCTTTAGGAGACACATGCACCAGTCTGATGAGCAGCATTATGCCTTTAAGGTTGTCGGTATCTCTTTGGCTTTTCAGATCTAGGGACAAATCCTTCAGGCAATCTCAGGCTCTGAGCAATCAGCAGACCTCTTCATGTGACTTGGAAAACTGTGAGTTAACACTGCTCTGCTCTGTTCGAAGATAATGACTTTAACTGAAATGAGGTCTGTCCTGGGAAAAAGGAAAGCAAATGTCTAACATCTTTTTAAAATGCACATGAAAAGAAAAAAAGCTAAAAAGAGAATAAAAGTTCCTCATTAAGTTCCCCATAATTACTCAGATGAACTGTATAATTGACTTGGGCCTGTTGGTGGCCATGTGTGCCGGTTTGGACACAAATCCGGGAGGAAACAACCCGAGAGGGGCGTCGCTCTCTCTCTCTCCTGCCTGCCAGGCAAGCAGGCCCCGGCAGCACCTCCCCCATGGGTTCGGGAAAATAATTTCTCGAGTGAAAGTGAAAAAAACTATTTATTTAACAAAACAGAGTCTCCTGCTGTCATGGGGAAAAAAGGATATTGAAACCCCCTCCCCTGTCCGCTAAAAGAGGACTATGGATTTTAGAGTTCTTTCTGTAGGTAAAACCTGCAGCCCTGAGCTGGGCCAGGCCGGGCCAGGCAGGGTCCGACAATCCCCCTTGGAGGGTCCCGCCGAGCAGGTCCGGAGATGACAGCCAGTCTCAGATGGAAAGCAAGCCAAAAACAGTCCAAAAAGGAAAAGAAGCCGCTGAGGCAGATCACAGTCCCTTCTCCGCTGAAAGCCGAAGAGACTAGAGAGCAAAAATCTTCCACCAACCAAATGTTGTCAGAATCGGGAGAGAAAAGAATGCAAAACATTCTAGTTGCAAGGTCAAGCTGGCCGCTTTGAAGAGTTCTCTCGGCTTCTCTCTCCCCCCTTTGCAATTTAAGGGTACACTAGAAATCAAGCAGGCGATGGGGAATACAGTATGGTCATAGAATCACCCCAAGACACCATGGTGAGGGGGACACGAGTAAGGAATGTGAGTTATACATTCCCATTCAAATAAATCCTTCCCAGTTTCACTGGAAGGACACTCCCCCTGCACAAGCTGTGAAGGAGCGTCTCGCTGTGCCCGCTAGGGGACAGAGCTCTGCCGCGCACATCCCTCTCCTCGGCAGCGGGATGAGCTCCAACATCTGCGGCTCCAGCCCCGGGACTCGCTGGGATAAGCCTTTCAGGGAATTTTTAGTGTAATCAGATCCCTGCGAAATACATTCTCTGCTCATATAGCCCTCTATGGAGAATCTAGCTGTGAAATGACTCGTGTTGCGAAACTCCTGACACTACCAGAAGGCTTGACTTGAAGCCACGTTATTTGCTGGATTCCACCTCGTTCGTCAGGACTCGGATTGAGCCCAGCTTGTTTCTGCAGGCAGAGTTGTGTCATGAGCAGCGTTCCCACTGCTAGAGCTACAACTGTAGCAGCAACGGCAAGAAAACTGAGAAGACAGATGCAAAATTGTATTCTTCACTCCCCTAAGGGGCAAAGGGGGAAGTGTTGTATTTTGATTGTTGTTTATGAAAGGTGCAAGGTTTAGTTGCTTTCTGTTTCTGAACTTCACTCATGTACTCATGTGAAGCAGCAGTTTTCCAGAGTCCATTGTCGTAGCTCTGCAAGTTTTTCTGCACAGAAGCACTTAGAATAGTTTATCTTAGTAACTTTTAAAGTAAATTGAATGAGTTTGTTTTAAACTCCTTACCCTTCAGCAGGAGTGGCAATTCTTAAAATAGCTTTTACTGGCATTTAGTTTATTTAACTTTGCATTAGCACCATTTAATCAAGCCTTAAATTAGGTTTTGAATGAACCTAGTTAAACTGGATCAAGCTAGTTTGATTCTCAATTATTCAGTAACTGAAGAGTTTTTTATATATTAAGATAAATTAAATTAAATAAGAGAGTTTATATAGGGATTTTCTACTTATCAAATAAAGCAGGTTAAAGGCAAATCTACAGTTAAACCACAGTTAAATTGTGGCTTTTCAAAACCTTGAGGCTTTTTTTTTCCTCTTGTACAATGAAACTGTAAGTTGAAGGAAAAAACAAAGTATTTATTTTATATATCAAAGACATTCAAGCATAGATCTCAAATTAAGGAAATAACAGTAACTAGTACCTCCTCATCTTCTTCTTTATAACTTTCCCCCTCTTTTCCACATCTGACAAGCATCAATTGCTTAAAGAAAAACTTCAGAAGTTAATTATTTTAAAATTCTGCAAGGTATTGTACTTTGCTGATGAATAATACTTCTAATCTGTAACTTTTTGTAAGCACAGTTAAGCACATCTTTATTGCCTTTCCACTGCCATATTTCATCTAAATCACCGTGGTGTTCCCATACATCTCACAGATGTTTCCACATAACAATAATACATGTTTCCAGGGCAACAAAACTTTGCAGGCAGTATAGGAGACACTCATCCTTGGTCAAAAACTGTCTTCATGAAACACAGTCATGCTGCAGCTCTCACAAACAGCCAGAGTTGATTGTTGGGGCTGGATAAACTCTATTATTTGTTCCCATCTGTGTTTGTCTCCTGGAGCATGTGTAGAGCCTGGAGATCATTATATGTATATATATGTATAGCTGCTATTTAACAGCTTGCAAAATGACATATCATAGTTGAGGAGAAAGAAATGAAAGAACATCGCAGAGATTGGACATTGTCAAGGTGAAGTTAGCCTATCCAAAAGTCATTAACCAATAGAGAGTTACAGAGGAGAGGACATTGCAAATAAATAAAAATAACAACGATTCATTCGAATGCATGCTACAGGTTTTCCAAAATGGCTGTGGTATCTGTGGAGGTGTATTGTTTTTCTCCTAAATCCACATGAAGAACTGGATATTTGCACAAATAGAAAGAGCGTGGACCTAATATATGGAAGCTGGGAAAACAGCAGAAAAGAAAATGCACTATGGTAGAGCCAAAGTGAGCACCTGAGCAAAGGGAGGTGTGGCACCACGATTTGGATTGGTGCTCAGTGATGCGGTCTGAATTCCCTGACATTTCCAGCTGCAAAGTGGCCCTGAGAAAATCTAGGCCTGTGTCAAGCAGTCGGCTTGGTTTCCTCTTTGTTCACTCAAGAGCTTTTCCGTGCTCGAAATCCTTGCTAAAAGAATGCCACCACTCTGTGGCCACGCTGCCTGACAGTCACCAAGCAGCTCAACTCCAGCATCTGTGCTGTCACTGAAGGCAGCGTAGAACTCAGCAAGACAGAGGGTGGGTGTATTCCTGTCAGGGGAGCTGCAATGCCCCTATCCAAAAGAAAAAATTACAGTTCTTCATGGCATGTAGGGAAGATGCAGTTTCCTCATCTACCCTATGAGGTCAGATGAGTTTACTCATACAAATATCAGGAAAAAGCAAATGCATAGATACCTCCATAGATACCTCCATGTTATTTGTGGACAGCTTATATTCCAATGTGAATTGGAAGCTGTGATAAGTAACATCCAAATCAGATACATTTTTTAAAAGGAGATTCCTTCACTATTATTTAGAAAAGGAAACATTAATCACGGTGGCTTTCTGTATGAGCTAGAGTAGCATTTAAAAGACCAACGTTTCCCATGTACTCAACTCAAATGCTGAATCTGAGACACCTTGGACCTTGTTTTTATATGTGCTGAGCAGACCACATTCCACACTTGTGCAAGTCATGAGGTTCATGAAGGTCATGAGGTTCATCAAAGTCATGGCTTTCATTAAGGAAACAAGACTGGTTTCCTTTTATACATGCAGAAATCAAGCCACCAAAAATCAGTGTTTAAAACGTTGGTCTTGACCCTTCCCTGCTTTGGTTTTCCCGTCTGCATGGGAAAGATGATAATCCTCGGAGTGAGAAGTGCCTCGAGGCAGCCCCTCCAAGGAGGGAGGGGGTAGCAAAGCGCTGTGTTGTTCATGGAGATGAGCAATGCCCGCTGTACTGCACACAATGCCAACACTTAGATCATTTCTCACCCACCTCTGCTTTCCTCCCTAATCTGCATTTCTGTCTCCTGTGTCTTTCTCAGAGCTTTTCACACTCCTGTTTATCGCGACATGTATACAGGAGGTTCCATAACAATATGAGATTCATTTAGTTCTTCCACTCAGTGCAGCTATATTAGAAACCTGTTAAAACATTTCACCTCTAAAAGTAATTTCTTGTCTCAGACAGCCACTCTGACACTTCCTATAAACTCAACGCCTACTCTGCTTATTCAGGGAAGATTCCTTGTGAGTGCTGAATCAAGTCTAGCCCTCAGATCCTGAGCTGCAGTTAAAACAGCCAGTGCCACAGCAGATACACTCGACAGAGAAGTGCTCCTAGACCTTGAGAAGATGAACTTGTTCCTGCTGTAGAGGTTCTGTCTGAACACAGAACCTGTGTTTGACTCAAATCCCAGTGTGGAGTTCATATGTCTAATGGCTTCTGAAGAGTTACCTTGTGCACACTAAGGGAATCAGCACTTCTAAGAGCCTTTAACCACCAGAACCAGAGTAGCTTTGCTGCAGAAAGGAAGTACAAGTGGGAGATTTGAGCAGCAAAGAGAGAAGAGCTTCTGGCTTGGGCACTGATTTAGAATATTCATAGTGCAGGCTGGCTTCCCAATTCCTGCACAGACTTACTAAATATTCATAGAGATAAGAACCTTTCTTACACCTGACTTGGAGAGTAAACTCTTGGGCAGAGAGACTCCTGCATGTTATATACATGTGCTTTTCACTTATGTTTATGAGGTTCTGACTCATAGGATAATTTGAATAAATTTTCAGTCAGGTAGCTGAGCCAAATAAATCGGAGTTGGACTGAAATTGGTTTGAACTGATCCATAGTAGAGATATATAGGTTTTATTTGCATTCACAAGAAAAACTGTAAAATGTTGCTCCGGTTTGTGGAACATACTTTACTCAACCCAAAATGAAATCTTTCCTTCTTATAGTGGAAAAAAAAAAGTTAAATAGTAGATTAACGTTTTAAAATAGCTGATGGTAGTGGCCACGTCTTCTGCAAAAACAAGCAGTCATGTAGGCACTGTAAAACCCACATCTGAAAGGATGTGACCCACATCTCTGATTTCTCACAGAAGCATCTTCTCAAAGCTGTTTTACATCCACCAGATTTAGTCAAAGGGAGGAACTCTGTCTAATGTTGTGATCTATTTTGATCTTGTTGTAAAGTCAATACATTTCTGACATGCTGAAATAGCTCCTTTCTATGTTAACAACATAATTTTTGGTCCAGCCAAACTATACTGCAAAGCTGATGGACAGCTAATCACTCTAAACATGTGCCAAAAGAGGCCAATTGTCAGCATCTCTTATTACTGTTTGTGGTTTATTTGAACTATTCAATGGACTCCTATAAATAGGATATAATCTCCCACTGAAATCTATAGAAAGTGAAAACAGCAGCATATGAATGATTCCAGCCTCCTGTGTACTTTTATGGAAGAATTTATAGTGATGGAGGCTTTTTGCTGTAAAATAGTTCTTGCGAAGTCTGAAACAAACATCAGTTGACTCGTGCAAGAAAAATTGAATCATAAAGAATAGTTATTTAAACATACACAGCAATGAACCCAAATACCTTCATTAGTGTCTGCAAATGTAAAATTGACTCTAACCACCATATGAGCAGACCAAACCTCACCGACAGAGAAAGAAGAGCTAAAAAGAGACAGAAAGAATGGCAGATGGGACAAAGAATTGATAAGACAAAAACTTTTAACTCTGCTGCCTTCAAAAGTAAGACTTTTTTGGAGGTCTGCAGTCCAATTTATGCCTGATGTTCTGAGAAAACACGTCAAACTTTTGAATATGGATCATGGTGCAACATGGAATTCTAGACAAATACCTGCAGGGTTGCATTGCCCATCTCATTCCAGAAACTGATGCATCTTTCTTCATCTTTTCCTAATGTTCTTCTGTGCTTCCTTATCCTCTTGCCATCCTAATTCAGGGTCCGTCCTGGCGGATGCTGAGCTCACCGTGGTGCTCGTGCTGCCGAGAGCTGAGTGCCCTTGAAGCCATTGTTCACTCAAGTTTTGTCACAGGGTCTCTGTTTTCCTTGGTTTCCAAAGTTTCCTGATGGCCAGCAATATTATATGGTGAAACAATAATATGGTAATAATATGGTAAACAATAGTATGAACTGTTCTCCAGAAGGAGAGAGAGAAAGAGGAGGGAGAGAAGGGAGGAAGAAAGGAAAGATGGGGAGAAAAGCAAGAAGAATGGTTAAGGGGAACAAAAGGCGGGAAGGAGTGGAAAGGGAATTGCTTCCTGAACAGCACTTGTTCTGGCAAATCCCAGAGTCCCTGATCGATGGCAGTGTTGAGCATTCAGCAGTCACTGAGCACCGGACTGTGTCATTTCCAGTGTGCCATAAAAGCATATCCACTCAGCATGGAGACAGGAAGGACAGAGTGTGACTCCTGTAGGACAGCTGCGCAGCTTTGCCAGCTGCAATGCTGTCATTACACCCTGATGCATGTAGGATGGACAGGAAAACTCCAGACCTGCTCCTTGCACTCTCCCTTAGTCCGACCTGAGGGAAGGAAGGAGGCTTGACTCACCAGGAAATATGAGTGATATATTTTATGGGAATGGCCTTTGCTGCTGGTGCAGCTCCTGGATTAGCCACGTGCTGCCCTTTTTCTGGGTTTTGCTGAGCACACCGCTAGTGCCTGGCGCCTTTGGCTTCCCTGGGCTGGGACAAACCAGCTCATCCCCCTGAAAGCAGCCCCTCAGGGTGCAGAGACTGGAGAGAGAGGACAAGCCAACTAGAAAAGAGTTATTATTGTGTGGTGAAGTATCAGATGGAGTTGGACACCACCAGGGTCTGTCTGCAGAGTCGTGGGGATCATTCTCCTCCGCAGAAGCTGCTCCTAGCACAGGCTGCATGTCTGGACTTCTCCTCAGGCAGCCTTCTTTCAAACCAGGGTCTGGCGAGAGTGTATCAGGTGCTGTTTTTTACACCACTTACAGGTTCACGGCAGGTGGTGTAATCTCTCTTGAAATAGGGGTGGTAATAGAAGAGTACCAAACAAATGCAGAGGAGACAAGTTAGTTGTTATCATTTCCAAACCAAGAAAGACAAAGCTATGATAACCAAGCATTTGATTAAAAAAAGAAGACAAAGGAGGAGATTAAAAAGGCATCATAGGGGCATTTTAAATCTAAAGTTGAGGCTGAATAAAATGTTACTATACAGTCATAACCCTCCTTGTGCTTTTGTCATTTGGGAGCAGAGAAGTGTAAAATTTTCCAAAGCATCAAAATTGATGTAGAAACACAAATATTAGTTGTTTTCAGCCACTTCAATATGGAATGAATTTGTAGGTACTAATATGATGCTAACATATATCTTGTCAACATTCAGCAGATGCCACAAGAAAATTAAAATTTTTGGTACAGCAAGATATGGATCAAGTACAAAAAAAGCACAATATGATGACACTATATTTCCACTTCCTGGGCTTAAAGTAATCAGAAATAACCAAAACCTATCTTTTCAGTATTTCTGCTGCTGAGAAGTACTGCGTCAAGATTTGCTGAAAATAACAGAGAGAGAGACAAAATCAGGACATTCCCTGCCATCCTCATGTCCTACCTTGTAAAGGCTTACTCTATACATAGCTACATCTGTCCTACCAGACATCCTGAGAGTTATTTCATGTGCAAAGGAACTGATTCACCTTGTCAAAAGCACAACCTGCTGCTGCTAGTGCTTGAAGTTTGTCAAATGAGGCAGATACTGGAGAATCCCTTTCCATTTTGTTGAATTCATGAAGATTAGGCTGACAAATGAACATTTGCATGGACTCAGTTTCAAGTATTTGCAGAAGTCCTCTCCTTCCCAGCACTTTATTTTTTGAAGAATCCTTCAGCAATCACTATGCAGTTTTCAGCATCACCCCACCAAACTGACTGGAACCAATTGCTTCCAACAAATTTCCAGAGTTTCTTCAGGAAGAAAAGGGATGAAAAGCTTTGACAAGAGCTCTCCTCAAAAAAAATAGCACCTATGCTCATGGCCCAGGGTTGATCTGGCAAAATTTGATCAGCTTTTTCTTCCAGTAGAGGTGCAAAAGGAGCAGCAGCAGCAGCTTTTCTGTCACATTCTGGAGGGACAAGAGAAGCTGAGACTGCCAACTCAACTGTTTTGTCTGGAACAGAAACTCAAGATGTTTCTGAGGAAAAAGACTCAATTTTCAATCTATTTTCTTGATTTGACTAAAATCTTCAGCTATGGCTCTTTACCTGACCAGCCAGGCTTTGTCCTGCTAGACAAGATGCAAGATGAAAAGCAGTGGTGCCAGCTGCCTGGGGAGCCCAAGTGATAGTTCTCAAATGTCACCACAACACCCATGGTCACATCACAGCATGGCTTCTGTCTTTTGGCAAAATGAAGCAGAGGCAGAAGAAGTTGCTAAATCACAGTGGTTGCTTTTCATTTATAAAGCTGCAGATGTTTTGAGCCAAGGGTCAGGAAGTAAATAAAGCTGTGTTTGCATTTCATAAGTCCTTAAAGGTCAGTGCTGCATCCAATTGCCCCTGGGAGTTGGTCCCCCAGGAGGAAGAGAGAAAGTGTTAGGAGTAGCAGTGCCCCAAACTTGAACTTTTTCAGCTGGGTACCTTTCACCCATGCAGAAATGTTTGTACACTTTTTGTTCTTGAGGCAAAGCTCCTGCTACACTGCCTGGGCAGAGAGCTTTGAGCAGCAGGGCTGGGGCTGCAGCCGCTGCCGGACTGCTGTACTTGTGGGGCTGCTTCTCCTCTAGGCATGGCTTCCCCTTCTCCATAGGGTGTCCTGACTGGCACTTCCTGGCCTCCTTCCTTTACCTGTGGGTTCTCCAGCTAAAAGAAGTTATGCTAAAAGAAAACAGAAGTCTGTTCTCTGTGTCTCCCCATTTCTTCTGTAGAATAACCCAGCTCTGTGGTTTCATTAGCACTGCTCAGGTATGGAGGTAATGCTCTCAACTTTCAGCAGTGTCTCAGTGGCTTCTCCACAGGATTAATAAAAGGTTACCTAAATACATTTTCAAAATTAAATTAACAGAAGCTACTTATTCCAGCCCTATTTTGGATTGGTTTCATATACTTTTTTTTGATATTTAGCCTTCAGGAACCCAAACAGCAAAACCCATGATGCTCTACTGACCTTTTAGATTCAACCCTCTCTGCAGGACTGCATGTCTTTCAGTAAAGGAAAAATGTGATTGAGTGCCTGTAGGAGGCCCAGATAGACGCACAGAGCAAATTGTCTGGACTTTGCTGTTCACCTGCAGGAAGAGGATATGATGGAAAACAAAGGCTCTCCGTGCAGGCTGAGAAACTGGCAGGGCCAAGCCGAGCTGAGGCAGCTGCAGATAAATGACTACAACAAGAGTTCAGACAGTAACTGTGTCAGAGAACAGCCACTCATAGGGTAAGTGCAAGTAACGTACCCAGTGTGTTGGCTTCACTGAAGTTCATCATGCAAACGTAACCATGAGAAAACAGGAATGAGGAAAAAGGCTTCAGCTATTTTTAGCTATTTACCTCTGTCCTTCTCTCTAAATACAAGAGCCAAGGCCATCAATGCGGTCTCGAGATCCCAGGGTTGTCCTGGCTTGGGCTTGAGGGCAAGAAAGCCCTTATTGCTTTCTCTGCTGCTGCTTCCCTGCACTGCGTGGGACATCACTGTTGCTGCTGTTGCCTTCTGTTTTCTGGCTTGTGCCATGGGCGACTGGCCTCACCACTGCCAAATGCTCGGAGCTCTTCCACCTGCAGAGAGTCACCTATTCATTCATCCTGTTTACATTGCATCAGCCTGTTAAAAGAAAGGCTGGTCCACTGTGCTTACCTTAAATGTGGATGGAAAAAATTATACCTACCCAGTGGAAACTGATTTGAATTCAGCAGATTATTTAGCACCTTGTATGTAAATCCTTGCTTTCGATCTTCAAATAGTACAAATGAAAATAGGAAATGTGGAAAAAAGTACCTCCTCAGAAACAGAAGGGATTTTGAACTGAATTCTAGGAGAGAGAACTTGATAAGTTTCTGTCCCAGCGACAGATGAATTTCTAATTTAGGTGTACAGTATAAGACCTGATCTGTAGCCTGTTCAAATCAGTAGGTATTTTTCTCTGGACATAACAGGATAACATATGCAGACTATAATTTGTGTTTCCAGCTACAGTTGTTAGCCTTTTGGGGATTTTTAATGGATTATCTAAGTGACAGAGAAAGAGCCAAAACTTATTTCAGATGAGATGTAATCCACTTTATGTGAGTCTTCCCAGGGATTGTTCTGGTTTATTATTCTGAAATTATTCTGATTATTTCGAATGTAAGCAAAATTAATCAAAGGCTTTCAAACTCTGCTGATACTCAGAATTGCTGCAATAATTTTCCACTTATTGATGAAAGAGATTCCATAATCTTAAATGCTTAAGCATATTAACATAAAATATTTGACTGTAATCTCATCCTTCTGTAATGATTTGGAAAACTGAGTGCTGTAGCAGCTATTCCAGATCCATTTGCCTGCAACACAGCTAATGTCTCAATTAAACTAAATCAACAAAAACTCATCAACATGTATGCTCACAAGTGTGTTATGCACACTTTGAAATGCTTGAAAATGAAAATTACTCCAAAACCAACCCATCAAGACTACCTTTCCAAAGAGAGAATTTATCGCTGAGAGCAGGTTAGACCAGGTGTGGGCTTTTTAAACCAGTACTTTGTTTGAGACAGAACTTGACAAACCCCCCGAAGTTTTTAGATAATTCAAGGCCCAACCTTCCCTCTTTACAGTTTATTGTACCAGGCAAACGGTACCATTCACCACAAGCCTGAGGAAAAAAAAACCCTCTGAGCATCATTTAAGCATTAAGAATGGGAGAGCATAGTTTTGAGGGAGAAGAAGATGAGTGTCATTAATCAGGTTTTTAACAGAAAATGAAGTGCAGTACTGACTTCAGGCATTATCTATCTCTGGTAAACCTGGTAGATGACATCTCTTAACAACTGCCAGGCAAATTTCATCAACAGAAAATTGTCCTGCACTCTTCCTGCAAGGATCATCATCCTTTTCCTGGATGTCCAAAAGCGGAGACACGTTTTGTTTCCATGTAAATGAAATTCAAATGTGTGTTCATATTGACATCTTGCATCTGAGGGACTCCAACCTCCTTCCATCCATCTTCCATCTGAAATGAAAATCTATTTGTTCAATTATCTTAGGACATGGAAGCTGCCCCAGCACTACTTTCCCTCTAAAGGAAAAGGGATGAACCCCTGTTTTGTCAGGGCTGTAAGGACTCCCCTTGCAGTATATTTTTCTCAGATGCATTGCAACTGTAGGTGCGACTAAGTGTCTTGCAGTGGAAGTAGTTTTTCCATCAGAGAGCAAACAAGCTGGGGAATGTGGGAAAACAGAGGCAAGGAGTGTTACATTTCTGTGGAGAGACTCAGCTGGCCACCAGCCAGCAAAGCCATCACTGCAGCTGTTTATTTAAAAAAAAAAAAGGAGAGAGAAATGTAATATTTGATGGCAATCTAATGTCAAAGTCCCTGACATCACCTGCCTCCAGCTGCTGATTAATCAAGTGAAAGAAATTAGTTTGGACATGAAAGAGTGTGAATCTAACTACTGGGACAAACAACTGCGTTCAGAAAGGAACGAGGAGGAAAGAACCACCAAATGTTTGGTCAAACAATTTATTTTAGAACAGCCCCAACCCCCAATTCTCTCTGTCCCCGTAAAATTCACTACTAAATCCTCATGGTCTGATTGCACTCCTATAAGATTCAGTCTTTTCACTTCCATGGAATTACTACAGGTTTCTCCATGAGCAGAGCTGTCCATGAGCTTGATGGACTGGAGGTGAGAAAATGGCATGGAGGGAACATTAAAACACTGACAATTTAGAAGTGTCAGTGAGGCTGAACAGTGAAAGAGTCACTGCTGTGTGTCTCAAGAATTTTGGGGGGGCTTCCTAAGGCAATTACCGCTTCCAGTAACATGGGCGTTTTGTCTCTCATTCCTCTTAGCTCAGCTTTCAGAAGTGTTCCTAAGAGTTCACAGAACTTGCGTATACTTGTCGCTTTCCATCCAGGTTGATTTCCCTGGGAGAGGGTGGGAACGTGACAGTGCAGGTACTTCAGGGCTTTCAAGTTAGGAGCTGGGAAGTGTAAGAGGCCATGTAAAAATCTCTGCAGGTGAGATCTCTGTTCAGGCAGTAAATCTGATGGCTGGCATTTTGTTAGTTGTTAGAGCTCATCTCCTCCTCTCCAGTGGTCTCAAGTGTGCAGAGGAAAGCCTTCTGCAGCAAAATGGAAGCTGATTTGTAGAAGACTGGAGTTTCACCTGCTATTCTGAAGTCCCTTCCAGTGTTCCTCCAGCAACTATTATGGAATGACATCCAGGGAAGAGCTGGGCCCAGCTTGTTTAGCAGGGCAGTGATGATGAACTCCATTCTCTGGTTCATCACTGACGCATCACTTTCTAGATTCCTAAGGCAGCCTCCAGCTGTCATTCTTGGAGGTTTCAAGTCTGAGTACACTCATGGGATATTTCCTCCCCAAACAGGTCACTGCCTAACTCAACAGCCTCACATAGGATCTGTTCCTGCAAATAATCCAAATTTCCATTTCTCTAACTTCAAAGTCTGTTCCATTCACTGTAATAAATCTCAGCCTGCTCCATTTTCCTCTTCATCTCTTTTTGAAACAATTGAAATGGTAGATCATTCCCTGATGACCGCTGTTGCTGGTGACGCAAATGGCACCTCACTGGATCCTGTAAGTCTTGTTCAGCCCCATCCATCATCTTAACAGGGAAGAAGAGATGTTAGGCAAACTGTCTCTTAATGAAAGATAGGGCTGTAAAAGAGGAAAATATTTCATTGTTTCAACATTTTGTTCCTTTTAGGAAATGCCACATATGTAAAACAGAAGGAAACAAAGTGGTTGGGTTTGTTTGTTTGTTTGTTTGTTTTTGTTTGAACATAAAACACTTGCAATCCAGTCCAAAAATGATCTTGAGAAGAGTTAGAGAAATTTGGTTGTGTAGCTACGGAATGAAGCGAGTATCTCTGCCAAGTGATGGGTGTTTCCAGGATACTGTGTCTCCTACCAGGAAGGGTTATTCCAAGGCATTTCTCTGGCAGCTTTTATTAATCTCCCTCTCTCTGAGCCAGAAGACAGGAAGATGTCAGACATCTGTGCTCTTGCAGTGTTCTCGTTTTCCTATTCAGGACAAAGCTGTCCTCAGCCAGTGGGAGAGAATGTAAAGGAACTGGCAAAGCTCAAACATTTTGTCAAAGGGAGACACATTCGTAAAGTTAATCCTTAGTGTTCTGTCCGGGTGCTCTCTTCCCGCTCTTCATAAAACAGCCCTGAAGAAAAACAGTTTCAGTCTGTTCCCAGTGGGGAGAAGACCACGACAGCTGCCAGCTTTTCCAGTGCCTCCAGCTGGGGCTGTGCAGGCTGTGTCCACAAATGGTGAAGACATCAAAGAAGCCACCATCTCTGAGGGCAAAGCTGCCCACCTGGCACTGGAGCCAGCACAGCCTCACCAGCTCTCCTGGTTCTCCCATTTCCGTGCTCTTTCTGTCCAAGCAGGTGTCTCTCTGTCCCACTTGCCAGACAAGTCCTGCTCTTCTTAAACAGTAGAAGCCCGTGGGCAGAGAGGCCAGAGTGTGGGGAGAGAGGCCAGCTGCAGGGAGCCGTGGGAGCTCCCCACCAGGTAGAAGCTGAGCCTATTTGCTGTGCCCTTCTGCAGCTCCGTCTTCTGCCAGCTCTGCCTGGATCAGGCCAGCCTCAAGTCCTACTTAATCCAGTCTGGAATGCTGCTGTCAAGGATTGTGGGAGAATCTGGTTCAGACATCAAGGGCTACAGGCCCTATAGGTGTGCCCAGAAAGGAGGAAAGCAAAGGGTGGAAAAGGAGTGAAGAACAAGTGGGAAGTAAACACAGCATTTCTGCTGAGGACCTGCAGGCCCCACATTTCTCCTCTTCTGTACTTGCTTTTGCATCTCATTCAGTTACTTAGGCAAATAGGCGAATTCTCCTGGGAAGAAAAGACCAGCCAGTTGGAACTCTGTGGTATCAGTCCCCATCCAGCAGGAAGTGGGGAGAAAATACATAACATTTAGGAACCATTAATGCTGTGGTCTAGCTCATCAGCCCCCATTCAGCAAGATAGGAAACGGATGGTTAATATCTCCCCTCTGGGCCAGTTCTTCATCTTCTCCAGCTGTAGTGTGTTTTTAGTGCCCTAATTTCAAGCAGCCAGACCATGAAATATCTTTCACCTTTTGCAAAGGAAAAGAAGGATGGGGAACCCCTCCCTTGGAGCACAGAGAGTAGTGAAGAGTGGCAAACTTCATGGTGGTGTGAGGGACCACTCCAGCTCTTGACATCTGTCTTCTTACTCAGGCACCTAAATATGGGTTTAAATTCCTCAATTTAGTTACACAGAGGTGAAAATTCCAGCTCTAGTGTTGCCTGGTATTAGAAAGCTCATGGCAGTGGAGTGGGAAATGCCAATGACCTGAAACTCTGCAGTGGTGACTTAGAAATCCTAGACAAGTGCCCTCTCAGAGATAAATAACTCTGCCGATCCAGGAGCAACCTAGAAATACCTGAGGGAGGAGGAAGGGCAGCACAAGAGGGAGGCTTGTCCTGGGCATACCAGCTGGAGGAGGTGGAAGCCCGGCAGGGAAAACTATGCTGCATTGCTCAATTTGCTGCTCAAATCCAGAGCTGGGGAGGCAGCTCAAAGAGCAGTTCACAGCTCCAGGAGTCCAGAGTCTCCAGAGTGCTCCAAGAGTGGTTATCTCCAGAGCTGGGGCAAGGGGCAGCAGGGAGATATGGCTCTGAGTAGTGTTAGTTGCAGCTGGAGAAGCTGCTCTTGGTGCTAATCAAGTCCCCCCTTATTATGCCTGGGCATATTTGTGTGGATGGACATATGTATAGAAACTTGGGATAGTTCTGAAAATACCCTGGGTGGACACGTGTGCTGTTCTTTCCATAAGGGCTGTACTTCTTCTAGCTGTTCAGAGGGAAAGCGTGATCCAGCATGCAGATCTCAGTCTTTCTGGGAAAGATGTTCTTGCTTGAAGCAATTTTATGTGCAAGGATTGGTGTTTTCCAGTGACTGCTACAACACAGCTGCTTTTCAGGGTCAGGGGCTGCTGACCTTTGCAATTTGTTGCATAGCAATGAACAGTGCTGCATACAGAAAACAGCACAGATAATACTCTGCTGTCTGGCAACATCATTTAGGAATATTTTCATAACTCTATTGCTTTACATATTTAAAATTACAAAGAATCGACCTAGACCTGCTAGTTTATTTAACTGTGCTGCACTCGTTCAAAGTTCAGCTTTTTTTCCTTTCACAGGCATAGGAACAAAGAGAAACATCTGTCCATCATAGCAATATTATGGTAAATCCTTAAAGTATATTACTATACCACAAGCAAAAATAGATTCCTGGAGAAAAGCAAAATGCTTTATTTTAAATTAAATGGCTACAGCTCAATATGAACTTTAAAATTATTAATCATGTCTTCTTCAGTGCCCTCTCTCTCCCAGTTTTTCAAAACACAGATATCACTCATTGCAGAGTGGAAACTTGGACAGCATTTCTTGTGATTCCATGCTCATCTTATCCCTAAAAGGTGCAGTGGAATCTCACAACCCCTTCATATACTACTGATTCCAAAAAAGTCTATGTGACACACACTGCTCACTTGGAAAACAGCTTGTCTTTTTCCTGCTGTGATCATAGCTATCTCAAATAAATGCAAAGCTGCTCAATTATGGCTCTGTGGTCACAGTCTAGTGGAGTAACAGTGGGCCATGAATAGGAAAAACTTCTTCAGATAACAAAGCAGTATTTGAGTTCTAATTGTTTTATCCCCTCAGCCACAGACCTGGGTACAACTTTTAGTAGCCTCAAGCCCCAACAGGGAAGGATTCCCCTTAGTGGTTTTAGTTTTACTGAACTGTCGAGTAAAACTCGACAATACTTATTTGATGTGCTCCTACTGCCTGTAGTTTGGTCTGTGCAAAAAAAGGAAACATTTTTGCTGAATCGTGGGTTAGTCCCCAAACATGCACATGTTTATATTCCTATTATCTGCAAATAGCAACTGTGAGCCAAAGCTCCCATGTAAAGCCCTGCTGCAGCACAGAGGACCACAGCTGTGGCACACACCAGCTGCAAAGCTGGGCTCTTCCCTGGAATCCAGAAAAAACAGGAAGGGTGGCACTGAAACTGCTGGCCATACCCAGACATAAAACCAGGCTTTCACATCAGACCTACACATCTTCACCCTGAGGAGATTACTAGCTGAGGGAAAGGTACCACAGCCATATATGCATTGCATCAAGAGGAAATGTCATATCCTGTGCTTGTTCAAGAGCTCCTAAACATTCTTGCTTATAGTGTGTGTATATAACTCCTTGTTAGAGTAATGCACTATGCATAATATTTTCCGTACATCCATCTCAATCTCTTGAGCACTGTAACAGTTCTCCAAAGTCCTGCTGCAAATCCTAAAGCCTGTGAGGCAAACTGATGTTCTTAGCTCAGCGCTAAAGCTCTGCATACGTGTGCCTGGCATGGATGTGTGGGATGTACATATCCCTTCCTTCAAGGCCCCCAGGTGCATGTTAGCCTCCAGGCAGGTCAGAGACACAAAGTCTCCAGGAAACACGGGATGTCTCAGTCCATCCTGCCTGTTCTGCAGGTGGGCAGTCACCTCATTGCTCAGGCGCCACGACACAGCAGGGGCAAAGCCCGGAATGGATCACCGAGATCTTTGGCTGCCTTTCCTGGCTGTGCCAAGCCGTAGGTCTTGGTGCAGCACAGGGCGAGGTGCAGCCAGGAATGCGTGGAGGAGGCTCCCAGGGAACAAAACTGGTTCCTTGTGCTCTCGGTGGATATACAAGCTCAGGCAGACATAGGTGCAGTACACGGACTGCCCTAAATCACAGTGAATTGCTACAGGTGTCTTTGCAGAGCCCTGTGTTCTTGTTCCCTGAACAGGAGCTGGCACAGAGACTATTAACCAGTCACTGCTTAGTTCTGCCATCATATGTGTTCCTGTGGGATAGCGGGAAGGGAGAAAATGACTGGATAACCCAGCTCAGAGGTCACTGACAGCTGAGAAAACCGGCTTCTTTCTGACCTGTTTTACCACTGAAAGAAGGCAAAAGGGCTGGTGCAAGATAAGCATGCAGAGGCCTGTTCTCAGGCCTCCGTTTCCCCTGCCAGCCCAGACAGGGCAGATGTGTGCCATGCCTGTGACAGCCACCTGCCTGAACAGAGACAATTCTCAGCACATAATTCAGTGTTGTGTTTTTGCTTTTTTCCGTGGCTTTTTTTCTTGTAAAATATTAGCCAGATTAATTCTCTGTCATGCTGGCATGAACACAAAGTCAATCTGTTGACTGTAGAATTACTCTGTATTAATCCATTTATTTCTGCATTTTACGTAAGTCTAAGATTCAGCTCACTGGTGACGAAATGCTGTCAGATACTGACTTCCACTGCAAGGGTGCTGACGGTCCTTCTGATGCTGGATGGGATGAACAGTGCCAGTTTAGACAACTCATCTTTGAAACACAGAGAAGGCTGTCTTGTCCAACCAGTCTAAAACATGACAGGGAGTAATAGAGTTAATTTTAAAAATGAATCTTATAATAAAGGAAGAATGGAAGGAGGAGGGCACTTGAGGATTGTAGTTGTTTTTGATGAAATTGTTATGATTTTTTCTGTTTTGTTTTTACAACTGGAGTGATGCTAAGTAGATTGTGGTCTGTTCTGTCATGTTCTAGCTTTATAATGCAGCCTACTCCATATTAATTATATGTCTTCAAGGATTCAAGTGATTGCAATGACCAGTATTTCTCATACAAGTGTTCTCCCCACTCCACAGAAGGAGGTATTTCTGCATTACAGGATCTTGTTTCAGTAGGTGTTTTAGATTTGGGGTTTTTTGCCTGTTACTGTGGTTTGGATTGGGGAAGAGGTTCTTCTTTAATTCATTACATGCAGACCAGGACCTCAACTCCACAGGAAGAGGGTGTATAAAATAGCAAAGGACAGTTCTACCTCTGGGCTTCAGAGGGTCACCAGCACTGTACTGGTCTGCCAGGGCTCCCCGGGCCTTGGAGGGTTGTGCCTGGGAGCAGATTTGGACAACACTCAAAGCCAAATGTTAGCTGAAGGCTGAAAGGAGTAAAACAGCCTTGGCCGTATCATCTGCTTTTGCTATCCAGCAATTGCTTCCTGTGCAGCTAAACTCTCCTCCTGCCCAAACAGCCCTCTCGTCTGGCTCCAGTGGGGCAGAGGGGCTCCTTCTCCCACTGGCAGCCAAACCTCCTGTTCCTCCCACTGGATCACACAGCAGGGCTGTCCCATCACTCCTACGAAAAGCCACCTCCCCGCAGTGATCGCCAGCCCCGGGCCCGGGGCTGCAGCAGGCGTAGCCCTGCTGAGCCACCCATGCTGCTCATGGGGCACAGTGAGCACATTCCGGACAACTGGTTTTAAATGAAACATGATCATTAACGTGTCCCTTCAAGTACACAGAGGTGCTGGGAGGCCATTAACTTTGTCAGCTGTGGTATTTCTTTCCCTAAATGCCTCTAGCCAGTGTGTCAGTGGGAGATGTTAGACAGTTAGGACAGCTCCATGCCCTTCTCTAAGTGTCTGTCCTCACTTTATTTCAGACTAAATACATTTTGCAGTGAATATATGCCCTTCCTAAGTGGAAGATCCTGTTCATTTGAATGGCTGCACTCTCTTCAGTAAGGACAAGACAAAAGTTGGCTAGATCAACTGTTTGCCCTAACCCAGCCTGTTTCAGTATCCTTAAGCACCGTAATGATTTTCTTTGGAAGCAGGAAGTATAAATTCAAATGAAGAACATAGCTTAAGGAGAAGCAAGATTTTTTAACACTCAACATTGGCCTTTTACTTGAAGAATGTACACTGAGAGAGTCAGAGTGGAACAATCTTTTTGTTCTCTTTGTACAGCACCTAAGGCAACACTGCCAAGGCCACAGAGAAGGCTCCTCAGCGACGTCAAGTAACTACAGCAGTACTGGTGCCCAGAGTCTGTGTCTGTGAAAGCAACTTTTCTCTTTTCTTGCTTCCATCCTTGTCCCTGGGTTGGACTAGCAACCTGTATCGTTTGTGTTTTCCATTTAGGCTAACCTCAAACATTTGGTTTCCACTTGACTGGAAACAAGTGTGCTGAAAGCTGTCTGCTCTTTCTTCACTCTACAATGTGGACTGCTGCCTGGCTCCAGTCTGGAAACAATTATTTCCCTCATGTACCTACCCGTTCTGAACAATCAAAGACTTATCCCTAGACTTTCTTTTCCTCTTTGCACTTTTATTAGCCACTTTCTTTATAATAGAACTTGTCATGGTATATAATGCCCACAGAACAGCTCTAGCTCTGTTGCTTGACAAAATTGCTGCCATGTTTTAAGGCCAGGTCTCCCTTAGGAAGTTTTGTATCTGTAAATGTGCTATAAAGAATATGACACTCCTTTGTCCTGTTCTAATAGGATGAAATTTTTGATGGTGTTTGTGGGACTTTAAGAAAGGATGAGGCTTTAAGCACACATTGTGGTTACAGTGGTGTAAATATTCTTCAACAACCCCAAAGAATGGTCAAAACATCCACACAGAGATGTGCAGTAATGCTTCCAAGTATTTGCAGATGCTACCAGCACAGCATAGTGCAGCTGTTTAAAAAAAGAACGTACCTGTTTATCTGCCTGTATTCCTGGTTTTATTCTTTCTTTCAAATGTTCCTGCTTTTCGACGTGTGTATGCGGACATGAGGGAATGTGAGCAATACATGACCAGAATCTGCAGATATTTGCACACAGGGGTAAGCTTATGCCATGAATAGTGCCATTATACTCAGCAGGGGCACTTTTCTCAGAGAGATTGATCTCATACTTTATTTCATGAAGACTAGTTCCTGACTAAGCGCAGACTATGAGGAAACGAACTGGAGTGGAAAGAGTCTATAAATTTCTTTTCCTGCACTGAATTCAAAATAGCATTTCTCTTTCTGGAAAAACAAACATAAGCTGATTTCGGGTGTCTGTGTCTGCCTGCCTGTGGGATTGGCAGTCCACACCTTCTGCCAATTCGGAGACCTCTCTGCCCCCGTTTATGCTCTGCAGGTTATGTCTTAATTACAGAAAAGCTGGTCTGCTGTGACATCAATTTCCTTCTCTAGGGGAAATTCCTAGCTGTGAAATCCTAGCAGAGGCAAATTGCTGCTCTTTCTTCTTTTTCTTTTTTTCTCCTTTGGCCAGTCCAGACCAACCCCAAAACTGCCACCTGGGTTTGACCTTGACTACTGCTTTGAGAGTGAATCGGAGAGCCTGCTCTCCTAAAGTGCTGACGTACAGACAACTATTTCCAATGAGTTATCTTGATACAGAACTCAGGCTGTATCACAGCCAAGAGCCTGCTTCTCCTGCCAAGCAGGACCCAAGCCTGGGGGCTGCAGGAGCTGGGGAAAGTGCTGTGTCCCTCTGTGAATCAAAAAGAATGGACAATGTCTTGAACGAGTTAGCTGCAGCCCTGCCTAAACCTGGGGCAACACCACAGCAAGTCAATGTGCCGCCGACCCTCTAGAGAGATGTGGGGGTCATCTTACCTCCCTTGGGATGTGCTCACCCAAAGCCACGCAACTTGGCAGGGAGGGCTTTGCGCCAGCCTTGGGCTCGTGTGAATGACCAACATGCTGAGAAGCAGCAGGACTGAGCCGTGGTGCCTGGGGAAGGGGCATGCCGGGGGAAACGGCTGGATTAGTCGGTGCCTTCGAGGCGGGTGCATGGGGAGGTGGGTGGCCTTTAGCTCCGCGTTCCTGGCGCTGCCGGCACCACCCTTTGCCTTGACCGCTGTGCCCCGGGGAGGACCAGAGCGGCCGGCAGCGCTGGGAGGCCGGGATGCGGAGGCGAGGCGGGGGATGCCCCCCCCGGGGCGGGCGGTGCCGGGGCTGACCGGGGGCTCTGCCGGGCCCCGCACCGCACGCCGCGGCCGCGGGTGGAAAATGCCTCGTGTGTCTTGAACCCACAGCCCAGCCGCCAAAGCACGGCGGCGGTGGTTTTTTTTTTTTCCTTCGTTCACCATGGCACCTTTTTTTTCCGTCTTTCCCTCCCCCCCCAGCCGAGCGAGAAGAAAAAAAAAAAAAAACTTGTTCCGCTGAGTTCAACCCCAGACAGGCTCACAACTTCCTTCCTGCTCTCCTACCCCCTCCCTCCGCTCTCCTCCTCCTCCTCCTCCTCCTCCTCCTCGCCGCTCCTCTCCCTCTCCTCCTCCTCCTCCTCCTCCTCCTGCTCTCTCCGCCTTTCCAGCCGCGCCGGGAGCGGGCGCTGGGGCCGCGGCGCGGAGCTGCCCGGAGCGCGG